>JAVQJF010065344.1:0-12953 GCA_036023855.1 Gadopsis marmoratus | reverse complement strand
TAATAATAATAAACTTTATTTATATAGCACCATTCATACAGGAAATGCAGTTCAAAGTGCTTTACAACAAAGATATTAATGCACCAAGTGCTTTACAGAATAAAATGCCATAAAACAGAAATGTAGTTAAGAAAAATCAGACTTGAACAGATAATAATGTATTCTATATTTTTCTTTTTCTCAGCAAAACCCATGTAAAGACCAAAACAAACAATATGTTAGTTCGTCTCTCAATATATTCTGACTACCTTAACCTGTTTGTAAACACTGAAAACATACATAGTTAAAAGCAAGTCATAAATGCCAAAACAATATCTTTAAACAGCTGGGCACTGTAGTTTTCATTACTCAAACAGGAGTAAATTGTGCATTTCCAAGTGCGGATTAAGACACATTTGGTGCTCTAGGGAGTGTTTACTACAGCAGGGTGGTGTATGTGTGATTAAAACTATAATACTAACTACATGATTCATGCTTATGGTAATGAAAGAACATGTCACCCAGTGTGGGGTTATTTATGTATTTTATAATTTTCTTTGACAACAACGGAGCTGTATGGCACTGAGGAATCAGCTACACTAGGCTGTGGCTACATAAACCATACTTGATAGTGGAATAAATGAGTTGTTGGTTTTTGTGTTGACATAGGATTTGTTGACAGTAAGAAAAATACAAATACCATGGACCATGACACACTCCTTATGTTTGTTGCAAAATGCTCTGCTACACATTAGAAAGGCCTTACTGACATTTTGCATTTTACATTTTAAAACAATAGCTTGTATAGTTATGGGCATGATGAAGTGATGGTCACAGTGAGATGAATGTATTATTCTGGATATTTTTCATACTTGTACAGTTTCAGCTGGGTCTGTGAAGGTGTTTATTTTAATCCACTTTGCGCTGCAGCAAGAAGGGAACTGAGGTCACTCTCTTTGTTTCCGTGTACCACCCTGCTGGGCAGAGGTTGGCTTCTTAAGAAAGCGATGAAAGGAAAAACTGTGGTCAAAATGCTCTCTGTCTCCTTTAATGAAGCTGAGATTGATTCTGTGTGTGTGTGTGCGAACAAGCACATGCATTGTGGATGAGGTATGGTAGGGTAACATTGTTGACAACATGCCGGGTTTGTTAACTTTCATGTTGTTGCTGTAAGATAACACACTTCCAGGATCTGTCTTGCTCTCTCCTCGCATTTTATAACACCAAAGTGGAAAAGTGATCACAAAAAACAGCAACGCACTCTAAACACAACTGTTGTAGCATTTTTCTCAGATGGAGGAATTCGATTGATTCATAATTATACAACATAAAAAGGTTATTACCAGGATCTTAATGGTCAGCAGAACCACTTTTGTACTTGTTACATTTTATTCACTACAGTGTTGAGATTGTGACGCCCTTGAAAATGAGACGGTACATCTCAAAGGGTTTATCCGGATACAAAATAAGCAGTTTTGGCTCCAGGCGGATGTTGACTGCAAAAGAGGGGAAGCAATATAAGACAATATTGCATCACATAATGATATGTGCCTGGCAAACTATGGATCTTTTCATAGTAAAATTTAAAGTGACAGACAGCCTGGGCTTACGGTGTGTATTTAGGGGCTTTGAAACAAAACAGCAAAATCATTTTAATCTTGGAAAAATCTATGCAAACGTCTCCAAAAGGCCTATTTAACATATATTTACATATATGTGAGTGTGTGTGTGTGTGTGCGTGTGTGCACCACATCATGAACACACGACGCACAATATAAAAATAGAGCCTATGCAACTGTCTGAGGAAGGAGAATCCTCAGCACAACAAAGCAGAATAAAGGTGTTACTTCAGAATAATTCATGAGTCGAAACCTTGATGGGAATATAACAGAACAGCGTCCCCAACTCATACAGCGGTATGTGATTGAAGATACAGACTAAAGACCTAACAGGACTTTCAAAGGAACAGTGAACAACATGATGTAATGAATCAAGATAACAACTTCAGCCTTCGTGCATGGAGTGCAGTTTGGTTGTCATTTTACAGGAGTAAGAAACACATTCTGTATATGCATTGTACAGTATGTTGTCTTTTTAGAGGAGTGCTCTTTATTTTTTATGTATTAGTTGCTTGAGGTGGAGACTACTCGTACAATGAAAGGATCCAGATTAAGTCCTCTGTGTTAGCTCCCAACCACCCTGCTGAAGTGTTGGTAATCACACCCCTGATTTGCCACCACCTCCTGTGTTCTGTGGATGACATTTGATCTCTGATTCACGTGGAGACAATCCAGAAAATGATCATTTTGCTTTGGGGAACCTGTGCTCGCTCTAAAGGAAAAATTCACTGAAATTTTGCTAAAGATTTTGATAAAACTTCACAGTATTTTCATGTTCTCAGAAATCCTTACGTACCCTACATAAACATAAAGTTCAACATTTACCTGTATAGAGACCGCAACACTCTCCTATGCCCTGAGCACTCAGCTCAGAGGTTACATGAACGATGTACTATACAATCCTGGATTCAGAGCCCTGCTGGTTTACATGACGGTCATAAAATCAGGAACTGTTTTATTGAGGTAGCTATTACGCACACACACACACACACACACACAGAGACACACACTGCCAGTACATTCACCTTTATATGCCCCCTCCCTTCTATCCATTGTGCACAATATGCAGTCCTTTGTTGCTCTGACTTAAACATCACATCTTGCCTTCAAGTGTCTCCTGTGGGACTACCAGCTGCTTCCCAAAATGTCCATCTGATGTTGTAGCTGGCCGACAATTTGCCTGCTCGTAAATGTTTCACTGACGTCTACCCTGAGGACACAACCAGTTGTGTTCTTTTTCTTCCTGACTTCCTAATTTCTTCAACTGTGATCATTTTCCTTTTAATTGCTGCTGTTAGACACTTTAACGTTTGGCAGTGTTACCATGCACAGTGTTCTCAAGACAGACTTGATTTGCATCCTCAAGCTACACCTTTATGAAGGTGGTTAAGGATGCTCAGCAACGACTCAGATGTCTCCTGAGGATGGATTCATCGCATCTAATTTATTCTGTCAGCCAGTGCACCTGTTTCACAACGATATTGTTCCACCAAAGAAGTTTCCTAATTCATAGAGGTTGTCCTACAATGTCCATATGTCTGAACACTTGAAATTATGCTTTTGCAAAGATAGATATAAATATCTCTATACTGGGAAACAGCCATGTGAATGACTCGCTGACCTCCATGCACGTTCGTTTCAGTGCAGCTGTGATATTCCAGCCTTTACTGTTGCTGCTGAAAAGCTTCTTGTGGACAACATTTTTATCCAACAGTGTGCTGTGTCCTGCTTCTACTTCATAAGCTTCCAGAAAATCTCAGCACCATCTGCTGAACTTGGCAAAAAACAAAGACTTCCTTCCTTCCAACTTTCTTAAGCAGAGGAATTTGACAACTATTTTTGCAGAACAAAGAATCCAATTCCAATGCAAATCTGCTCCAGCTTGTCAGGCACGTCGACAGTTGCCCAGAGACACACGGGTCAAGTCAGAGCAGCAGAGATGCTAGGCTTCATTTGTACTCAGTTTCCTCTTCTTCCATCCATCAAAACTACATTGGGACTTCACTGGTGCTGCAGTGACAGCCCATAAGGAAGCTGAACAGCCTACAATTTGCATCCACATTAAAGCTTTGACAATTTCCATTTAGATGTGCAGGAGCCAGATAGGGGTTACACAATTTGCTGCTTCATATTTGAATGCTCAATTTGACAAACGCCGCCTGTATTGAATTTTACAAATGGATATGTGGATTTAGAACAAACAATAATTAGCTACCTCAATTTGTGAAGTTGACATTGAAGGGAATGAAAAGGAGGGAATGGATGGGGCTGGATGCAGTTAGATTGATCCCTGTTAGAAATAGGTACTGTTCTTTCTGAAAAATCACCAGTAGCTTTTCTTTCAATTAAGACATTTTAAAAAAGTTAAAATGCAAAGCTCAGTCACTCTGATGCAATAAATGTAACATACTGTTGTTTGGAAATTCACCAGAGAAACTCTAACTAGCATATTATACCACAGTAACCCTTTACTAGATATAATTAATCCTGCTATAAATGTGAGGGGAACTCCAGGCAAACATTGCAGCACATTTCAGAAAGTAAAATAACAATAAAATGTATTGTAAAGACATTCCATAAACATTACAGAGGTGCCATGTAGATTAAAAAAAAGCACATTATGTACAGTAAAGCACCACAGGCAAACTGTAAATGCCTGCCTCTGAAACATAAATAGGAACATAAATAGGCAGAACATAATTTTCCTTTGGAGCTTTTGTTGTGAAGCTCACACCCACGCACAGTGCACACACACTCAGGTGCGAGTCACAATGGTACGTGTCATGAAATAACAATTTCTATGGATGACACGCTGACTGGTGCATGAAATGCCTCCGTTCATCAACTGGAGAGAGAAGCTCCGTTCGGCGGACCACGATAAGAAGGGCTCACACAGCGTATGAATATTTGAAGGAGTTGGGTGGTGACTTGGGAGACACGTTTGCTCACAGCGTTCCTATTGGTTTGATAGTGACGCGATGACACGGAGGAGTTGGGCTTAACTCTTTATAAAGCGTCTCCGGGCGCGGCGAGACACTCTTTCGAAGACCACTGTTGCTGAAACTTCTCACTCCGCAACTCGCGTACTGGAAGCAGCCGAGACACCTCGACGTCACCGTCCATCATGAGCGAGGTAGGACTATTTTATTTATTTATTTTATTACGCGCGATCCGTGCGCTACATCATTTAAATAGACATTTAACAGCCAGGCGAGCGACGGATTGATGTCAACTGATGAGATTTCTCATCCGACATTTACAGATGCTGCAAATGATGCTGCACATCTGCTCTGTCAAAGTGCGCCCAACAGCATCAGTGTAGGGAACACCGGGCAGTGTAGGGAACACCGGGCAGTGTAGGGAACACCGGGCAGTGTAGGGGAAGGGAACACCGGGCAGTGTAGGGAACACCGGGCAGTGTAGGGAACACCGGGCAGTGTAGGGAACACCGGGCAGTGTAGGGGACACCGGGGCGCATCAGTGTAGGGAACACTGGGCAATGTAGGGAACGCCGGGGCTGCTCCCCCTGAAGCGGCAGTATAGTGGATTTACGGTAGATAAACGCCATTTATTTTTCACCACAGTGGTTCAGACCCACTTCACGTTCAGACTTGATTTGGTTTGGCAAAAATAAAGAACAGACTTTGGGGAAAACTGAGCGCAATTGCGAACAGGTTTAGAAGCCTGTTGTGACAGAAATGCACAGGTTTTACTTTGTCACTCACGGATTATAAGAGAAGGGTGGCAAAGACATCTAAAGTCTTTAATTGTAGGGATACATTGAGCCTGTTGAAATGTGGATGCTTGTGGCAGTGCAGGTGCATATACAGGTGACTGTACCAACTCTACTATATATTACTGTTGGTTCATCTCTCAGTATAAATAACCCATTTGATCTGAGACCACAGGGGGTTGCAGCTTGCAATGGAAAACTGCTGTTAAGTTTTCCCACAGCAGTCACAGATGTTTCAGCTCCATTCAGCAGAAAGCGGAGGATATTATTAACTCCTTGTAACAGATAACATATTCTGCACAAGCTCTAGTTCATAATGAATAATAATAATGTAATGCATGCCCTGAGGTATTCTGCTAATGTCATAGTAGTATTTTAAGTTTGGGTAGTTGGGCACTAACTTGGGAAATGTCATGCATGCTATAAAATATCAGTAGATTGCATATTTTGCAAAAAATATATATAATGCAGCCTTGACACAAGCACCCCAAAGATGACCATGTGTTGAGTGACACTGTCATGAGATTCATCGGCATCCAAGTGACACCTTGTTGTCAGTGTTTGAAATATTCGGACCCGTCAGCAGATTGTGGGGCATCAAAGATGTTCAGCAAACACCTCTAAGCTCTTCGCAGCAGGGACCACTGACTTCTAGTTCAGTCAGTCAACGCGAGTTGTAAAGTACAATTCAGTTCACATCTAATCTAATAATACCAGACGCTGCTTTTTAAATTGTGCTTGTTACTGCTGCAGCTGAAAAGAGGGGAGAGTGAACATGAATGACACTGCATTGCAATTCTTATTCTCAATTTATATTTTGCTGCATATTAGTATAAGCGGACAGAGAGCAGAGCATTATCTGAAGCCAGGACTTTCTGATTTTGGAACATTTAAATGCACTTGAGGGAATATTCTTGCTTGTGCTCGCATATGTGAGCATATATTTGCTTTTCAAAAGTGCTGACATTGGGAAAACACGGGCACAAATGTATGCACAAAGGATACATAGTTAAGAGTATTTTGGCTCCAGAGAGTGTGTAACAGCAGCAGTAAAATGTCTCAGACCTGGCACTTCAAACTCAGAGGTACTCAGGTAAAAAAATGTCCAAACACACCAACAGCAGCCTTCAGGTTATGAAGGCAGCAGCGTTCAATTGTGCAGTCTAGTGGGTATGCAGTCTGTCGTTCCCTCCCAACGGATCAGTGGCAGACGTCACCGTACGTCTCTGCAAGCTGTTTAGAACAAATCATTCAGCGGCCACCTCAATAAAAGATGAAGTCAGGGTGCACACACACAACAGGAGCTAAAACAGCTTCTGAATAATTGAATCGCTTGCCGGCAGAGAAATCACCTGAGCTTTTTGTTTGGTGATAATGTGCAAAGTAAAGAGGAGCTGCCATTTCCTGTTGATTAAAAGACATGTAATTTTAGGGAGAATATGGCCCTGGTGTGAATGTGAGGAGGAGGAGGGGAAGTGAAATCATTTTCTTGCTGAGTTGATATATTTGTCAAGTACTGTGCCGAGTGGAGTTGCTCTCAATCAAAGTCATGAACGTATCCAGTCTCCAAACTTGACTTGAAGCCAGTAACCGAAGCAGAGCAGCTCAGCATGTTCTGGATGGATGAGTCTCGCAGTGGTCAGCACTGCAGCGCTCCTGCCCTCGCCCCCACCACACTCTCCGCCCTTGTTCGCTCCACCTCCCTCTTTCTCCCCCGTATCTACACATACCTGCCCTAATCAAGTACAACACTCTTAAGGGGATACTGTCACACAGTTTTACCCCTACATCTTACATTTTTACCTTTCACGGCTTCTCTCTCTGTTTCTTGGCAAATGACCCAAGTCAACAACTTAAAAAAAAAATAATGTCAAGGAGGAAGGAACAAGCTGACGAGATAGACTGAAAAGCTGTCAGGTGCTCCAGATGGTGGAACATGGCTGACTCGGACACTTTAATACTTTTTCTTACTGACACGTTTACTAACCATCATGACAGTTCGTCTTCAACTTCCTGAGGTCTGTTTGCGCTCTCTCCCTCTCCGTGCTGTTGTGATATTTGACATCATTTTGATTCCGTGATTACAGATCAAAATTGTGACATTTAGAAATGTGAAGAAACCTCAACGCCTCCGTCCCTCCCTTATGGATAGCCTGTTTCTTTTGCAAAACCATGTGTCTAAAATGTATCATGTAGTGAACCTGTCAAAAGTCTGCAAGCATGCACGCAAGTATTTTTGCGAAAATGAGTTTGCAAGCCTGTGTTTGAATGTGCAGACTTGCAAAACGGAGTTCGCAGTCAGAAAACAGAATGTACAAGCCTAGAAAACTAAGCTTACAGATACAAGTTCCCTGTTTTCAAGTACACCATTTTGAATGATATACATAATATTCCATAGTGAGCCAGCCCTGGAAGTGGCACACATGAATTTAATGCAGCCATAATTAATGATTGATTACACTGATTACACCTGTGCTTCTTCATCTACGTAAACGTTTCTGCTGTTAAAAAGGCCCATTACGCCTGTAATGGTTTTAGAAATATCACTTAAGGAACAATTTAAATCAAACTGAAAGCAAACCATACAAAAAAAGCAATATCCTGTCACTTGTTCAAAACACTGAAGATGAATGCAAAGACAGCAGGATCGGCATCGACAAGGAGAAGTCCACAACTCATTGGAAGTTTTCACAGTTGCCTGTAGGTGGCCGGTGCAACTTTGACTGAATAGCCACTTTAAAGAGATAACGCACACTTCATGGAACCTATTCCGAGGATGCTTGAACTCATGTTGACTGGTATTTTCGGAGTACAAAATTGACACTGCGGTTATTTTCATGCAGTCACTGACTCATAACTAAGCCAAAAAAGCTCCTACGACAACAGACAATCTCTAGTTTCTGCAGCTTCCTGTAAGAATTAGTTTTTTCTGTCACTATCAGCTCCGTCAGTGTTGGTGAGTGCAAGAAGCAGCAGTGTTCAGTTCAAGTCAAATATATTCTTAGATCTTATTGATCTCATCTTGGCACCTCCATTCCATATTCTGCTCTGTGCTATTCAACGTCAAAGGAGTGTTGTTGCGTACCTCTGTAACTTAATGTACCAACATAGATGTGGTGGGTGTGTTTATAAGCACATAAGGAATGTTGTACTTATGTGTATGTGCAGAAATGTGTGCATTTGGGAACTGATATGAGTTATTTTTTTGTCCACCATTAATTTTTATGACCTGCAATATTTTTACACACGTTTGCCCAGCTGGAAATAGACACAAATTTTAATTAGCTTGATTAGAAATTAGCATAAACGTAGCCTTGATTGGCTGCCAGATTATTGCTACAAGTACCAGCTTCTTTGGAGTTTTTAATGATAAAAAAAAGAACCTTTGGTTATGTGGTTGACTGCAGTGAGAAATCATATGCAACGCTCAGGCGACTCAGCACTAGCCCTGCCTACTGAACTCTGCTGAATTCAACGTTCCATGGACAGGAAACATATATTTGACAGGAAAAGCTGTTTAATCCACTGTAAAAAGAGATTAGAGTTTATCTAAGTACTTACGCAGACTGAAATAACCCCGACCAGGGATGTAAGGATGAGGTCATCACATTAATAGTCAGCACAAATGAGGCACCTCTGAAGAGCTTCACAGTTTTTAGGAGACTAAAGACCTTTGCTTACTTTACACACACACACTTACTTTATACTACTAACTATACATTGCTTTATTTGCATACGTGTCTATAACCTGTATGTATATACACATTTACTACATTACTGCTCAACATGTTTATATTCTAGTTCATACATTTTACTATTACTATACTGTCTTGCACAGTATTCTATTCTATTTCATTTAACATTATATTATGTTCCTATATTTTAGCTGCTGCACTATTTTATCTCATAGATTCTAATTAGATTTTATTTATGTCACCTTTTTCCATACATACTTGTATTGTATGAGCATTACCTGAGATCTAAGAATTTCACTGCTTCACTGTAATTGTTGTGCATATGACAATAAAAATCTTGAACTTGACTACTTAACAGAGCATCCTCACCCTCCCAGTCCTCAGATTGGGTTGTTTTATATAGTATAATATAATAATGATAATAACTTTATTTATATAGCACCTTTAAAAACAGAGTTCACAAAGTACTTTGGCAGACAAAGCAAGAACAGGATACTCGGAAGGCAATATAACAACAGAAAGCCAAACAGTAATGCAAAACAAAAGCAAGATAAAAATTAATGATCGATAAATACAAATAAAAATAGTTAAAAACAGTAAAAGCCAATAAAAACACGATGAAAAGAAAAATTAGATGCTTATTATGTAGCGAAAATCTCATTCAACTTCGTATACCTTATACTTAGATGTTTATTAAAGCAGTGAGAGTGATGGCATCCATTTTCATTTGTGGTCATTATCTGGCGTGGATTTGGTGCGCTCAACACTTTTTATCTCAGAGTTCAAGCATTTGTTCTCTAACCCATTTAAGAACTGACATCAGCGGGTTTTTACCACGAGTAGCACGAGGTGCTCAACCCTTGAAACGCACGCTGGATCTGAGGGTAGGAATCAGCATTTACGCTTAGCAAATGCCAAAAGATAAGTCCTTCCTAGTCTCTCCAGATTGGTAGACCTTCAAACAGGACCTGGCCTGTCCGTACATTCAAATATTAAGCAGCTTTAGAGCATGTTCTGGATTAGGGGACTTTGCGAATTGTGGTGTAGATGTGCTGCGTCGCGGCCTCCAACAATCTTGGCCAGATTCTTGTTTACTGTTCAACAGGCAGATGGAGCACAGTTGGGAGAGATTGTTTTTCATCATGATACACAGGGTTAAACTGACTTGGCTTTGTAAATGGGCTAAAATGTAAACTTGCAGAAATAAACACTCACCCAGTTGTGGTTTACTGCTGTCAGTCTCTCACTGCTGTAATGGACTGTCTGCACTAGCAATGAAAGCATTCACCTCTACAGATGTTTGTCCTGTAAAAATAGTTTTAATGTGATGGACCGTTACATCTGTTTTGTACGTTTTAGCCACACTGGATGGCAGTGGCTTCTGGTCATTCGGTCCACCACTTTAATGGGTTGATGCAATTTGGTACACACATTTATGTGCCCTCGGGCTGATTGAAGTAACTTTGGCGACTCCTTTAACTTTTCTTATATTGTCATCATCAGGTCAAAACTTTGGCTTCTGATCAAATACCCACAGAACTAATGACATTCCTATCCGCCTCAGCTGTACTTTGTGTTTAGCAAATGTTAACATGCTAACATGCTAAGCTAAAATAGAGAACATATTAAACATAACTGCTGATGTTAGCATTTAGCTAAAAGTACCACTGTAACTTTAAACTCAGCCTTGTTTAGAAGAAATAAAATATTAATTAAAATTTTTTAAATTAATTTAAAATCTATTCAGAGAAAGAAAAGATACTCAAAACTTAGACATTGCCATTAATGTCATGCTCTCTTCTTTTACTTTTATTAATTTAAAGCATACAGTACAGTGCTTTTAATATATTTTATAAAAATAAACAAAAAGTACGGTTACAACATCACATCATGATTATGTAACTTCTAACTTATTATTATCCACATTGAATCAAAAAAACCTTTAACCATTTTATAGGTCACTAGCATAGCAGTTTATGCAAAAGAGGCATTTTTAAAAATTATTTTCAAATGAATTATCTTTAAAAAGCTAAAATAATGATATTGTTTCCATTGTAAAACAATTACATCAACAATCTAATATTATTAGAGAATTCATTATCTCCATGTTGATTCATATCAGGTTTCGTTTCCCTCATGAGTCTAATCAACAAACACTCCATCAACCAACACGATCTTTATCAACAGCTAAGAAGATATGAATAGTAATTTACTCAACTGCAGGATCATAAATCACTTGGATTGGTGCTGAATGCACAGTGAAACTATTACACTCTGGGTGGTTAAGTGACTCGGATGAAAACCGTTTTTGTAATGCATGTGGGGCTGTTGTCTGATTATTATGCAGACATAAATTCACCAGCTGTGTACACATGGCTGATGGGCCCCTCTTCCTCAGATTCACAGATTGCAAAGTAAAGTGAATCAATAAGATAAATGGACATCTTCATTAAGCCTGTTGCTTTGGTGAAGTGCTTTGGAAGGTGTTTACCGAGCTCTTTTCATCCTGTAGCTGATGGATGTCTCCTTACGTTTCTGCTTTTCATGTGGATAAGAAATGAAGACAAATTTTAAATACTGAATGACTCAACATTATATGTTATTGTTGAACATTAAGATTCTACATCAGTACTCAAATTGTAACACAACAGATTGGGATGTGAAAGGACAGTTTAACAATGATAAAATGTGTTAATGTATGATAATGGGAATAATCGCTGTTACACTTGCTTTGCGCATGCACCACAGTCATGTAAATCACACTTTTCAGGCAGTGTCAGCAGTAGTGCAGCATGTGTGCATGCCGGTGTGTATGTTTCAGTCATTCACTTTACGAGTTGAGAGGGGTGGGGAAGGGCTGAATTAGCAGAGCGACATTACTGCTGCACGCTGCAAATTTACCTCCCACAAAATCATTACAGCATCACACTCCACAGATTTAAGGGTTGAAAATAACACTTCAGGGACACCAGGGGTCTGCAGGCCAATGTAATAAGCAAGGAGGTTAGAGAGACAGGTTTGTGACTGCAGGGTCCCCAGTCTGGATATCTGGACAAATGGAAAAATCTTGCCTGTGGATTTTTTCCTCAGTCATCATCACTATCAATATGCTCTTGAGCAGGTCAGGGAAACTTCAATCGATGGAGAAAATGGCGAGGATGTGGTGTTGACAAATTTGTCCATTTTTGCTTTTGGCCAGTATTCACACCACAGTAACTGGGCTTGGGATGGTAGAGGAAGCAAGAACAGGACATTAAATGAGGGTGAAACTACTTTTGTGCCCATTATCGAACTGTGAGTAACAGGGTTAGTGTTCATGCTTAGATTTGTGTGTGTTCAAGAAGAAGAATGAACGTTAAAACAGTTTCTCTCTGGAGACTCAATGCGGCAGCGGAGATGTGGAGCTTAATTTTGAGATTTTCTGGTGATGTTAAGGCTGAAGTCAAAACAGAGAATTTGCTCTTCCATTTTGCGATGCGCTGACAACCACAACCAGACACTTTGAGTGCAAAACAGATGGTGAGCTTTCTGAACCAGGCTGGAGTTTGATTTGATTCAATACCTAAACTGAGGTCATGTCTAGTTTGATGTTATTGTGTTAGAAGCCTGGTTTTTACTGTGAAGAATACAGAGCATCTACCAAAGGTTACATTTATGGTTGAGGAGCCAGGCTCATCATGGGGTTGAAATAAAATGATTAATCATTTGCTTACTATCAAATTAATTGAACGTAGTTACATTTATAACCTGCAAATGGGTAACAAACTATACACATTTTGGCATAAATAACACATACTGTAAGGTGTGTTTTTGTCTTATATACTTGGGATGTGACAACACTCATTAGGGCCCGAGCAGGGAAACCTGCGAGGTCCCTATTGTATTTCTAAGGATTATTATTATTATTATTATTATTATTATTATTCT
>JAVQJF010065343.1:0-38749 GCA_036023855.1 Gadopsis marmoratus | reverse complement strand
TGTAGCGACTCTGCAGGTCACGTCAACTCAGATCAGTCATCTTTATTGGGGTGGATGGAAAATCTGTCTCTCTCTCTTTCAATGAGATTGTTTTTATTTCTACTTCCTTTTTTGAAATGGCATGTGATGTGTATTGCCAAAGCACATGGAGAACAAAAGCAGTGGATGGAAATGAAAGATTCCTCGAACCGATCTTTTTTTTATATCTCAAAAATGAACAACAACTCTTAACAGAGTGAGATGTCTTCTCCCTGGCAGATCACATCATGTCAGTTTTAGGAATCGTGACTTAACTTATATCACTTATAAACATAGTATTTTGGAACCAGCACCTTCAGTGTTTGGATAAACATGTTCATATGTCAAATTAAGCAATCTGAAAAAGTGTCCTGCAGATGTCCTGGTTTAAGAAGTCTGTCGAGTCGTATTTCTCTGGATTCCTCACCTGAAGAGCTGATTTATCATGCGACTAAGCAGAAAATAATTTTTAATATTGTTGCGACCCCTCTGCTTTCTGCCTGCAGTAGACTGGTCTCTTCCTGCAGGAGCTTGCATTGGGGTGATTCGGTGGCAGCTGTGTGGGCCTTCACCAAGGCTATAATACTAGCCTGGTGTCATTGTCTCGCTCTCTCTCCTAGGTTTCAAGCTGTCCAGGCTTTGGTTTGGTTTCCCCTTTTCCTGGCTGCAACACTCGCACAAACACAAACATACATCCCTCACTCAGCCATAAAGTCCCCTGACTACTGATGCTCTTACTTTCCACACCTCATGCCTTCTTTGTACATTTATAATAAAATTATTAATTAGCACTTTCATCTGACTTGCCTCTCCTCTTTGTCACGTGCTTTGAGCCGGTTTGTGACAAAATTGACAACGTTAAAAGAACAGAGCGAGCAGGGAATGAAGCAGCAACAACAAGAGACAGACCACCGCCCCGTACACACTGTGACCCTGACATATGGACGCTGGCCTCTCTGGATGGAAGAGGGGCGGGTGGTTTTGGGTGTTTGGTATTTGATAACAGCAGGAGGGTATTTTACAGGGAGGGGGGGTAATCAACTATCATTATATAATATTCCTGATGGGTCTGTCCCCTCCGAGTAGTTCAGAGCCGTTTTCTGTATATTTTATACTGTTCAAGGTGCTGGATTATTGCTGATATTATTTATAATTATTGTCTCAGCTTATGATATGTTGGCAGAGCAGCAGTCTCTTTTTGTTATTTCATTTCCTCTGAATAAAGGAACGGAAGGGTTTTGCACTGTCTTCTACCTTAAGAGCAACAATTCTCTTAAGTAGGTGTTTGAACGATAAATAAATATTGAAGTAAAATAACAAAATAATGCCTTCACTTAAAATTACGATGCTCCATTGCTGTTCATCGAATGGTCAGCCAAGTTCGGAATATTAATAATAAATCAGTAATGGCCAGGTTTCATTTGAGGACATAAAGTAGATGAGATTAAACATGCAGCTCAGCACAGTATCAAAAAAAGGTTGTAGGTATAAATAACTATTATCAAGTATCTACATAAAATAGGTTAAACTTTGGTTTAGTCTCCAGCGTCTGGGCCTGTTGCACATCACAAAGTATTTTATAATATTTACTAGGGCAAATGAATTCGAACTTACATGCTGTTTGTGACAGTGCTACTATATACTGTCTATAGCAAGGCTATAAACCATTAGAGGTTTAAATCTGGATTTAAATTTTTCCAATGATTAAAGTGAATTAATATATCTCATTAATGAGTTTGTTTTTTTATGCACATGTTTTTCCACCTGCTGTGACGTGTCTGTCCCTTCAGCTCCTTTCTCTTCTGAAGCTAGTTTGATCTTCAAAATAAAATACATTTTTCATGTGAAATACACAAAACAATAGGCTGCAACTAACCATTATTTCCATTTTTTTCCCCTTGATAAATGACTTTATAATTATGCTATTATAGAGAGCTGAGTTGTATGGATGTATATGTGTTTGTGTGTGTTATGTAACTCTGAGTGGACTGTTTGAGCTCTGCTGACATTATCCGTATAGAGAGGATTGGATGTTTAATCTGACGTGGACCAATCAGATTTCTTTCTCTCAGAAACTCTTTCCTGATTACACTGACTCATTGACAGGTGCTACTGTACGTTCTGCTGATAAATGGATTAGTGATTAATACAGTTAATGATTTTATGTAATGTGAACACAGATGAACCAGTAGCATTATACTTCTATATTATATATTTAACTTTACTGACTTTACAAGGGGGGTGGACAAAATAATGTTAACACCTTATCTTTACAGCCGGAGTAAACATAATGTTATTCACAAAATATAGACTTTATTATTATTATTATTATTGGCAGTAGCAGCAATAATATATCACTATTTAGTAAGACTAGCTAACAATATACAAAAACGCATCCAATCAGAGAGCTACAGATTCTGGTGCTGAGCTGCTAAAGGTGAGTTCTGTTAAAGGGTAAGGTGTTTTTTTAGGCTTGTTGGATAATGTCAGCAATTTTAATGGACTTTGGATCAAAATCTTTTTTAGACCACCTAGCAGCTTCACTCAATGTTGATTGGTCCACCACTCTGGTCCTGACTAAAATATCTCAATAGTTATTCGATGGATTATCATGAAGGTTTGTACAGGCATTCATGGTCCCCAGAGGATTAATCCTAATTTTTTTGTTGAACTCCTCACTCATCCACCATCCATGCACCACTACGAGGTTAACATTTGTGGTTCAACGATTGGATGGATTGCCATTTGTACAGACATTCATGGTCCTGTCAGGATGAATTGTAGTAGCTTTTGTGATCCTCTGCCTTTTATCAGCATCATCAGGTGAAAATAGAATTTGGCCTATACTTTGGTTTATGACCAAATACCTGCAAAACCAATGACATTGCCATAAATTAGAAAATGTTAGCGTACTTACTCATTTGGGGTGGCTGTGGCTCAGGAGCTATATCCCCAGCTCCTCCTGTCCACGTGTTGAAGTGTCCTTGGGCAAGACACTGAACCTTAAGTTTCTCCTGATGGTGGCCAGCACCTTGCATGGCAGCTCTGTCGCCATCAGCATGTGAATGGGTAAAGTGCTTTGAGAACTGTTAAGGTTGGAAGTGCTATATACAGTAAGTAAAGTCTATTTACTTGCACATTAAAATAATTAAATTAAGATGTGAGCATGGTAAATACCTGCTAAACATCAGTGATTTTGAGCATGTTTTAAGCTGCTAGCATGGCTGTAGACTGTGGGGAGTCTTGTTTCTGCCCCTGCAACAATGTTCAACAATGTTTTATACATAAGAATTCAGATCTTTCTGAGACATTAACACAACACGAATAAGCAGACTTTTTAAACAAGTCCTAAAGTCTTACAACTTGACATCATTTGTAAAGTCAGGCGTGTGTTGTTGTCCAGGTGCTGTGTGTTAACTCTTGGTCTCTCCGTGCAGCTGAGGAGTGTGTGCTGCAGCCAGGTGTGGTGCTGCTGCAGGACGTGTATGCAGTGAAGGTGAAGCGGCGGAGAGCGGCGGGCCAGCAGTCAGGGGGAGCTGTGCTCGGCGTGGCTCTGTTCTGCTGCAGGAGGAGAAAGGGCAGACTGGAGGAGGACACGCTGCACCTCCTCAACGCGTCCGCAGAACACACGAACACCTGGTACACCACCCTGAAGGAGCTGCTCACAGGTAACACACACTCAAGATACCCATGCAGCATTCAATTAGACGTGGCCATTCAGCACTGCAGTCATCCTAGAATATAAAACAAAATCACCTGTTTCTTGTATCTCTACAGATGGCTTTCATTGCCATGATAGGAAAAGAAAACCTTGCAAACTGTATACGTGAGATATATGTTTGCCAGATGCAGTGCTAGCTGCTCAGATTATAATTTCTTTGTTTTCTATCAGCCTGTTCGTCACTCGGTTTAAAGAAGTCAGTCACAGTTACATCAGACAGAAGAGCTAATCTGTTAATCCACAGGAATACAGTGACAGATTAGACACACACACACATTCAGCAGTACTCAGTAACATGCTGTCAGCAGTTGAATAATGCTGTCTGCAAGATAGATTAGCTAAAAACCAAACACGTGTGTGTGTGTCCAACTCACTTCAGTTCACGATGAAAACCACCCTGCAGATACTTTAACCGTTAGCTAATATACACTACAAGGCCAAAAGGATGTGGACATTCAAACATGACACCTGTATGTAATAGTTGAATATGTGATTCCAGAACCATTAATCTGCATTTAACAGCGTCCATTATTCTGGTTTCAGACTTGTAACCAGATTTCTGAACCTGGTTGCAGGGATTTGCTCACATTCAGCCACAAAAGCACTTGTGAGGTCCAACACTGATATTGGGTGATGATGCCTGGCTCACAGTTGGTGTTCCAGTTTATCCCAAATGGTGTTTGAGATGAAGGTGGTTAATGACTAGCTGGTGAAGAAAGTGGAGCATTCAGCAGCCAAAGATTCATATTTTCTTTGTTGAATGAGTGAAGAGTGAATGCTGGACTTTAATTACAAACATGACTCCAAATTAATGCTAATGTTGCTTCATGTCTGTGTGATAAATAGTTATATAAATAGGTGTAAATAGGCAGCTTCTTGCTAACATAACTTCAGCTTTATAAGGTGACAATATGTCAGTGTTCAGCTGGTGCCAGTAAAAGTGTCATTTTCTTTTAACTAAGCTTTTTAAAATTCTCCCTCAGTGTAAATGTTCTTTTGTGTAGATTTAATCATGTTTAACATGTTCCCTATAAAAAAATTAAACTGCATGAATCCAGGCAAGTTGGACCTCAGCAACACAACCTTCTGACAGGACCTATTTAATAAAGTTCTGGATGTTGCTGCAGACTGAAGTTCCCAGACGCTGGTTTCCCAGGTGCACTGTAGTGGGCGGTGCCTGGCTGACACTTAACACACAATAGAAACGTTGGCGTGCTGTGTGTTTGGATTTAACTCACACTTTACATTACAGTTTTCCTATGTTCGTCCATCAATTTCGACTCCAACAGAGATGTTACATTATTATTCATAAATGAGATGGTCAAAGGTCATACACACACATGCTACCGTCACCCTGTTACCATGACATCAGTCTGACACATTATCGCTGGTCACCTGTCTGTCCATCAATATAGATTACCCATGAGACCCTGCAGCAAAGTCACAACTTCTTTAAGTGTTCAACTTCTTTGGCCTCACACTTACACGCACGCACGCACACACACACACACACACACACACACACACACACACATGAATGGCTCACAGGTCGTGTGTCAGCTCGCGTGGTCACACTGCACATCAAACTGTGACGGCTTTTGTGACTTTACACACCGCGGCGGAGGAGTCTGTGTGCGTGTGTGTGTGTGGAAGGTAAACACAGTCGGCCGCTCTGCTGCAGTGCGGACATTAAGCCTATTTTCCAGCCAGAGGTCAGTGTGAAAAGCGCATTGTTGTGTGAATCGTGGTGTTGCGGTCCCGCCGCTGCAGACACCACCACCACTTCTTAACCTTCAGGTCCGAACATTCAGCTGCACAATGGTGAGCAGAGAGCAGACACTTTCTGTTTCCAGAGCGTTATTCTGTGCTGTCGCCGTGTGAAGCAGCTGCAGAACGCTGTGCAGAGAGTGAATGGCAGTCAGAGTGACAAAAGGCGAGCAGTGATGCTGTATAGAGTGTGTTTCCATACACGCAGTCAGACGGCGGGATGGATTGACTGCAGTTGTTTAATAGCACAACAGACTGACAGGCCGGAGGCAGCAGCGGAGCTCATGGGACGGCCGGACTGAGCTCGCCCAGGCCGCCAGGGGCTGTCGCGACTCCTCCCAGATCAATTGTCTTGTCAATCCAATGTCAGGTTTCCGCTCGCTTACAGAGCTGTTAGTTTGGGTGCACAGTGGCAAAGTGAAATCAGAGGGAGGTGACAGCAGTCGGTCGGGTGGTACTGTAAGCTGTCATAAGGTCGCAATGACAGCATCAACACACTGCGTGGCCAGTAGGAATGTGGTTCGATAGCATTTTATGAAATTCAGATCCTCTTGAATCCCCCATCAAATCACTTTTGTTATTGGCCGAGATGTCAGAAACACTCCAGTTTTTAGTGGCAGCCTAATTAATGTGAACTGGACCATATAATATATGTGTGTTAATAATGAATAAAAGTTTAACTGTGAGATTCTTAAAAGAGTTCTCCACATATTTGGCATTGCACAACATTGTCAGACTAAAATGTACCAAAATGCAGCAGATGCAGAGATACCGTCTTTTTTATTCCACACATTCTCCTTCCTTGTCAAATTCTGGTGCCTACGTTACCTACAACGCAACTCAACCGTCGACAGTTTGGTTGGACGTTTGGGTGTGTTATGCTAGTAGCAGAATGGATTATATTATATTATATTATTATATAATGGATTATATTTCGCTTGAAACATGACAGGATTGATTTTCTGTAAGTTGACTAATTGTTTCATCTCTAACTATAATGTTTCTCTCATAAGAACAAAACCACCTTTTTTCTCTAAATATTCTCAAGATATTCTCAAAATCTCAAATAACAAGGTCCAAATCCAACAAACGCAGGGAATCACAGAAAAAGAACAAAGACTGCGGTAATAATGAATAAATATTGGTTTTACTGAGGTTAACAGTGAGCACTCAGAACACTGAACTGTGTGTTATTATTGTTTGTGTCTTTCAACAGAAAAGACCATTCATTCTAGGAGGATGCCTCTATAAACTGGCCCTGTGTGTGTGTGTGTGTGTGTGTGTGTGTGTGTGTGCAACTCTGTGTTACATATTAACTGGTGTGTCGACGTCAGTGAGTGTATCCATAGTGACACGATGCGAGAAGCCTCTACCTCTCCGTCTCTCTCTTTCATATTCAGGTTGAAGGCTTTATTATTTTGTCAGTAAACAAACTTTATTGTACGGCAGCACACCCCCATCCTTCCAATTAATATACAGGTGAGGTCAAACCCTCCGAGAGAGAAAAATAATTCTGCTGGTGTTCTTGCTCTCACCTGTCACTCAGTGTCAGTTCATCGGTATGTCAGAGCAGAGTGACTTTACTCCACATAAGGAGGGGAGGTTTAAAGTATGGTAGAGCTTTTTCCATTTTAGCCTTGCCAGCCGTGTGGATCTAGGGATGGCAATGTTGGTCGGTCTACCACTTTGGTCCAGACTGCACTATATCTCATTATGTTGATGTTCTCATCTAGCGCCACCATCAGGTCAAAATTTCAATTGAAATACCTGCAAAACTAATTCCATCAGCCTCAGCGTGTTTAATGCTATTTAACAAATTCTAGGAGGCTAAACATTACACCTGCCAAACATCAGCTTTGTCACTGTGAGCACGTTAGCATCCTGATGTTAGCATTTAGCTGAAAGTACCACTGTGCCTACAGCCTCACAGAGCCGCTAACCTGGCAAACTCTTAGTCTTGTTTCAATTCACTAGCTAACTGACCCAAATCAAGTTGTTGCATTTGCCACGTGACACTTCTGTAGCATACAAAAAAGCTAGATGGTGAGTGAGCGAATGCCTCACAGTAATGTTAACAAACCAGCATGTTTGCATAAAGACAGTCAGGTAAATCAGGTGGCAAGTTGACCCGACAGTGGATTTGCAGCTAGAGGTGTTCCCAGAAGAACGCTTTCTGTCTGTACTTTTGATTGGACTTAAAGTGTTTGAGGTGAAGTTTTTTTTAAAGCTGTTGATCCCGATTAACATTGTCAGTGGTGAGTAACATGACTCATCAGAATCAGACCACGGTTGACAAATGCTTACTAATGATTCTTTTCATCCTTGATTATTGTTTAGCGTAGAAAATATCAAAAAATAGTGGAACAATTCACATCACAATTCCCAAAGCTTGAGGTGACACCGACCAACAGTCCAAAACCCGAATATTTGCAGTTTACAGTGATATAAAACAGAGTAAAGCAGTAAATTTTCACACTGGAGAAGCTGGAACCAGAGAATGTTTAGAGTTTTTGCAAAAATAAAATAGAAAAAAAAGATTAATTGATTATCAGAATTGTTGTCAATTCATTTTATATTGATTTCGTTGATTAATCGTTTAAGCTCAATGAATATACTAGCTATACTAGAATTTCCCTTTTAAGTCTCATATCTATAAAATATCCGTATTATTCCAGATAATCTGATTAAACTAGATGTTTAAAGCCTTTAATTGATTACTACCGTCAACTGACCTGCACCAAAATATGATCTGATTTTGTCAACAACATTCAGCAGCTCAGTCTCCAGTCCTCTGTCAGAAACTCAACACTTCTCCTTGACAAGACTGGGATTGTTTACCATGGAAACACGTTAGCAGCGCCATAGCAACCTGCCGCTGGCCGAGGCTGGGACATGATCTGATGGATACATGATCTCTCTATATTTACCTGTCTGTCTGTCTGTCTATTTTCCTTTTAGAAAAAGATCAAGAAATTCAATGACATCAGACTCTCACTAGAGAGAGAGAGCGAGAGAGACCTGTTTTAGGTGCACTGAGAATAACTATTTTTCTTTAGGTAACACTATGTGCATCAATCTGCTCTATAATCTTTTTACTCCCAGTAAAAAGGAAAGAAGTAAATTGGCACCATTAAAAGTACGCGGAATTAGCTTTTAGCTGTTCATGTTTGCAGTGTACTCATGGATGTACAGACAAGTATCACTGGATTACTTTGATACTGAAGAAAACTTGAAAACGTGATCAAGTTCTGGAAATATGTGCGTATTTTTCCATGATTCTTATGTGGAATTTATGGACGTTTATTTGTCCTGGACATCAGAGATAATGATATACTTGGGAAGTATAAGTAATACTGTATCTAAAAATATGTGTATCATGTCTGTGTCTTCACACGTGACTCTTTGAATAAGTCTGAATTTTTATGCTAATTGCACGCTAAGTGTTTAAAGTACCTTAATTGCCTCCTCCGCTTCCGACCGTGTTGATAAGCAGCCAAATCATCTGTCCAACAATGACTAACTTACTGTTGTTTTTAGGACACCAGCCTACACCTGTCCCCTTCACCTCATGCAGTATCTTTGCCACGCCTCTCTCCCTCCCCAGGGGAATGCGTGAGGGCTGAAGAGGAGGTGCTGATGCTGTAGTGGTTTGGTCTCACACAGGCAACATGTTCATAATGAAAAGATTTTGGGAGCACCAAAAAAATGGTTGGAGCTTGTGGTAATGGTGGGGGTCTGGTAAAGAGAGAAGAGTGGTGGGGGTGTTGGGTAACTCCTCACAGGGACTCCTGAGTACCTGGTCAGAGCTGTGGGGTGGAGTGATGGCAGGAGGTGCAGATTTAGAGACCGCATTATAAGTCCCCATAGACCAGCACAGATCAATACACACACACACACCAGCTCCATTATCCAGATCATTACTATAAGCTGCTCCCAAAAGGCTGTGACCTCGCCCTGTTAATGACCCTCATGCACACATACACACACACACACACTCACTCACTAGACAGTCTACCAGTGTTGGTGATGTAAATTCTATTCTGAATATTTTGCATCAAACATGCCTCCTCCAGATGTTAGAACTGTAGGCAGGTGTTTCCATCAGTTCATCCATCCAGACAATGTGACATATACATACAGTATATACATATTGCAGACCCAAACTTGGGTCACATGCAGAACATTAGCTGTAATGTGTGCTCAGTTGTTTGATGTCAGGGCAGGATGAACAGGGACCAGTAAAGGCTGATGACTGTCTCAAAGGACAGCATCAGCTTTAGTTCTGCAATAGTGCTTTGTTTCATTATCAATTCACCAGTTCATTATGGTTTTCAATTAATCTATTAATAGAAAAATCATGAAAAATGCTAATCACAATTCCACAGAGCTGAAAGGGACCAAATAACAATCCGAAACCCAAAGATATTAAGCTTACAATAATATAAAAAGGAGAAAAGCAGCAAATCCTCACATTTGAGAAACTGGAACCAAGAAATTCTGGGCATTTTTCACTACTTTTAGACATTCTAATGACTAAACAATGAAATGATTTATCACCAAAAAAAAAGGGATTAATCAATAATAAAAATAATTGTTTGTTGCAGCCCTAATCACATTAAAATATGCTATTTGACAAAATAAGTAAATACATATAAATGGACACCTCAACCAAATTAGATAACCTATATGTAGATAATGGACATAATGGGTAAAAAACAAAAAACAGTTTTCAGGTAAAAACAAGACTAATTTTCACAGCTATAAAATGCAGGACATTGCATTGTGAGATTGTTAGCTAATATGCCATTAACACTGCTTTTTTGATTGTGGAATCTTTTAGGGCCCTTTTATAGTGGATACATTTTACACTTAGAATCCAGTCAAATTAAATGGCCATGGGTAAATGTAGTACATTATGCAGTACATAGGGAGTGTTTTTGGACATAGAGAGTTTGCAGCCGTGCTACCAACCGTATGAGGCTGCATTCAAGCGGTGCTTTGAGCTAAATGCTAACATCAGCAGGCTAATATGCTCACAATGACAATGTTAACATGCTGATTTTAGCAGCTATAATTTTGACTATATTCACCGCCTTAGGCCATCATGTTTGACATAAATATTAGCTAATTAGCCCTAAACAGAAAGTACAGCTGAGGCTGACGAGAAAGCAATTTTGGCGCTAGAGGGAAAGTCAGGCGGAATCACCAAAGTTATTAGGATTTATGAATGTCTGTGCAAACTTTCATAGCAGTTGTTGAGATAGTTCAGTCTGGTCCAAAGTGGTGGACACACTGCTAGCATGGCTAAAACGGATCATTTTCACTTTAGAACAGTATGTTAAAAATGTGAAAACTACAGATGCCCGGCCTGTTGTCAGTACGCCTTATTATTTTTATCTTGTTTGTGTGTGTGTGTGTGTGTTTGCAGGGTTCAGCAGTCGTCCCAGGTACATAAAGGTATTCATCAACCCCAGCAGCCACAAGAAGGAGGCCGTTCACATCTACAGAGAACATGTCGCTCCGCTCTTCAAGATGGCTGACGTCCGCACTGACATCACCGGTTGGTCCAACAGACATGATTATTACTTCAGACCTCAGACTCAATAGATGGCCACAATAGATGTATTGTAGTAAAATAAAGTTTGGGCAGCAGAACTGTTGCAGTTCTAACAGATTTATTGACTTTAGAGAAGACAATGTGAAATCTGTGCGTGTGGGTGGGTGTGTGTGTGGAGGGCCAAAGGTCAGAGTTAATGGCAGTCTCTGGTCGCTAGGTAACCTGATACAAGGGGCGGAGCTTAGCCCATCTGCTGTGACAGAGGGAGACAACCTGCTCTCCTCTCCTTCTCTCCTCTTCCCTTCCCTTCTCTCCTCTCATCTCATCTCATATCCTTGTTTCTTTCTCTCCATATCACCTTTCCTTATCTTCTCTTTTCTCCTTATTTGATCACTTCTTCTATCCTCTCCTTTCCTGTGTTTCCTCTTCTCTTCTCTTCTCATCTCTCGTTTCCTCTTTTTTCCTTTCCTCCTCATATCCTCTCCTATCCTTTCCTCTCTTGTTTCCTGTCCTTTCCTCTCCGCTTCTCCCCTCTCCTCTTTTCTCCTGGTATACTCTTCCCTCCTCTTCTCTCCTCTCTTGTTTCCTTTGATTTCTTCTCGTCTCCTCTCTTCTCCTTCTTTCCTCCTCCTCATATATTCTCCTATCTTCTCCTCCTCTCAGCAGATGGTGTGATATCTGCTGTCCCATTTTTTTTGGCAGCCATCGAACACACATGCATGAACTCTATCTCTGTCCATCTCAATATCTCTCCATCTGTTTCCCTCTCTCTTCCCGTCTCTCTCTGTCTGTCTGTCTGTCTCTCTCCAGTGACAGAGAGGAAGGGTCATGCTCTTTCAGTGATGAAGGAATGCAAGCTGGATGAATATGACGGGTTAGTTGTCTCCATCCCTTGTCTCTCTGTCTCACGCATTCTCTCCTGTGATTTTGAATTGATTACTTGGCTTAGAATATATCCCTCTTTTCCCTGGAAGATTATGATTCCTGCCTATAAATTACGTTTTTTGTGGAATATTCCTTGTTGTGGGACAGTTTTTGGCCAAATTTGTCCAATCGCACAGCACATTGAAATATACATTTTTGAAGCAATGCGTCTTTGATTTCAGTGAGAAGTACACCAAAGCAGATTGTAATTTCTAGCCTTCAACCTTTAGTTTTGCTACTGGCAGAGTGTATCAGCTGTAGCTAGATAAAATATGATGACACAGACAAAAGGCTTTTAGGAGGACTTTAGTAAATGTAACGCTATCTCGGATAATGACTTTGTCTGTAGTTGTTGTAATCTTCCCCATATCTCATCCCAATGTTATTGTTACTAATAGAAATGATGGATAAAAGTATAAAAATAAGTCATAAGGTGTATGAAATGTTACACAGAAATAAAGACTAACCTGTTAGAGCTAAATAAAGTTTAAGTTATAAAATAAAGGCCCTGTGTTGACATTAAAGCGGAAGGTAATGTTTACATAAATATTCGCATGTCGTGATGAAACTATGACATCATCCATCCATAACAGACTGGACTGAACCAGATAATTAAACAGCAGTTTACTGTCAGAGGCTGACACTAAAACACACTGACCCAGACTGATTTTACACACACACACACACACACACACAGAGAGAGAGACACACACACACACACACACACACACACACACAGACAGACAGACAGGTGAGGTCAAACACCAACTGCTAACATCACTAACATCACTAATAAAAGTGAACATTACATTTTGTGCCGCTGCAACAAATAATACAACAAAACAATAGCTGTAACTACAAGTACAAAAACACTCACAATCAAACTCTCATCACTATCTGTGATGGTTTGAGTGTGTGTGTGTGTGTGTGTGTGTGTAAGCAGCTTTTGTGCTCAGCCCTCATATAAAGCTTAATGTGCTTAGAGAAGATTAGCTCAGCGTTGCTAAGCTAGCTGCTGAGTATGTGGCATGTGTGTGTGTGTGTGTGTATGTGTATGAGGCTACTCTGGTGAGGATTTTGTTGAAACCTACATTTGCCAATTAGGCTGGCTGTCACCGTGGCGACCGGAGCTTCGGTAGGGGCGGAGTCTGTTTACCTCACATGAATCTTCTCGCTTTTCAGTGAGCTCCTGAAAATGTCAGAAGAATCAAGTTATGATTCGTATTATTGTCTTTTACTACCACTACTGCTAATGATAATACTGAGCCCATAATACCTAACATACAATGGTATTCATACAAAAATTAAACATAACAGTAATAATAAGAAAAGTCTCATCTCTAGGTACAAACCAGGGTTGACTGTTTTATTCCACACTTATTATTTCTTATTTTTTTAGATTTTGTCCATGCGTACACAGTTATCAGGGCCGTAGACAGGATTTTAGAGTCCCAGCAAAACCTGAAGCACTGAGCCTTTCTATTGATTATTTCAGTTGAATGAGCGTTTCCACGTTTCTGTCTGTCCCAAAATAAAACAATCCACTTGATTTATATTGTGAAGTAATTTACTTTTAGGGCGGGGTATCATTTACAATTCTTCCATGAATTCGTTTTATCACCGATACCAAAACAATACTTTATCAATA
Organism: Gadopsis marmoratus; assembly: GCA_036023855.1. Lineage (NCBI taxonomy): Eukaryota > Metazoa > Chordata > Actinopteri > Centrarchiformes > Percichthyidae > Gadopsis > Gadopsis marmoratus. The sequence goes on along the minus strand of JAVQJF010065343.1, from coordinate 25,114 downwards.
CCTTAGTGTGAGAAATATTAACATGTTTTTCTACAAAATTCTGTTTGATTTAACACAAGAAGGCAAGGTTTTCAAATGTTTGTCTGAATAAAATACAGTCTAAGATTGGCAGAATTTTTATTTAAATCAGGATCTGTAAGTAAACAAGAATACAGTGCCAGTGTTACAGACTTGACAGTTTCCTTACTTGGTGCTACAGACACATTTCTGTCTGTATCAAAGAAGTATTGAGTTTTTTTTAGGCCCTATTCACTGCTATTGTTAGTAACGAAAGAATCAGTTAGTAAGGAAATAATCAGCAATGGTCCTGTAGAGAAGCCATGCCCCCTACTGGATGACTGTATTTGAGGATACCAGTTTAACTTGCAAAAAATAAATTACTTTTATGAGCGTTCACTGTCAAGTGAAGTCAAGATCACTGAAATGAAATGTCCTTACACCGTTTTGTCTCTACCTGTCTGTCAGGGTGGTGTGTGTTGGTGGGGACGGTTCGGTGGCAGAGCTGTGTCACGCTCTGGTCCTCAGAGCTCAGCTGGATGCTGATTCTCCAGAGACACCAGTGAAACCAGTGTTGCCACTTGGAATCATTCCTGCTGGTGAGCGAGAGGACATAGCTTCATATAGATGCACAGCATGTCGATTCACACACTGTAGACCAACACTGTACAGAAACACATATATTCACATTATGTACAAACTGCCGGAAAGGAGGTTTTATCAACTGTCTGTCTGTCCATCTTTACAGGTTCTACAGACGTGGTTTCCTGTTCTGTTCATGGAGTCAGAGATCCGGTCACTGCAGCCCTGCACATTGTCCTGGGTAGGTTCTACCTGTTCTAGATTTGTAGGTACAACATACTAGGTCAATAGAATATGGTCAATAGGAAGATGGCTTGGCTTTGTTTTTCCTATGTGGAGTCAACCTTTTCTAGATCTATAATTGTGTTCTTGCGGTGCATTCAAGATCTATAATCACATTGTGGCATCTACCCATTCTAGCACTATAGTTATATTTTCCTGAGTGGGTTCTACTTTTTCTAAATGTAATGGTCATTCTGTATGTGTACTAGGTGTTGTTGATCTAGTCACATCCTGGGTGGGTTCTACCTGTTGTAGAACTATGTTTGTGTTGTCCTGGTGGACAACCTGTACTGGAACTACAATCACATTGTCTTTGTCTTTTCACAGTGGCTTTGTTCTATATCTATAATCACACCATGCTAGGTCAGGTCTACCTTGTATGGATCTATAGTCAGTTTTTATCCATGGGTTCTACATCTTCTAGATTTATAGCCACATCTTCCTGGATGTGTTCTTTTTGTTCTAGATATACAATCATATTGTCCTGGGTGGGTCCTACCAGTTCTGGATCTGATGTCACATTGTACTGGGTGGGATCTACCTGTTGCAGATCTATAAGCATGTTGTCCTGGGTGGCGTCTACCTCTTCTAGATTTATACTCATGTCATCCTGTGTGGGTTCTACCTGTCTTAGGTCTATAGTCACCTCCCCATCGTTGTTCTAAATTAATTTACTTCAAGCAACTCACAGGGAGCCAATCAGGAGCTTGTGTTCTTGCATTGATGTGATTGGCTGATGGTCACTCAGGCTGTTTGAGAACAAATAACTTAGACAGAGTGAAGCAGACGGTGTGACTGGACTCCTAAGGGAGGGAGCAGACAGATGTCTTAACAGCAGGATCAATTTCACTCTAAATCACAGGTGTACAGTCCTCACTGTATCCCCGCCCCCTTCACCTCTCCCTGTCCCTTTTCACATAAACCTGCCGACCAATCAGCTGGCAGTAGGGCAGGCTGCTGCGTTTGAATGAGAAGTTGTGGTGTGATGGCGGTTCATTAACACTAATTAACACAGGAGCGCAGTGTGTGTGTGTGTGTGTGTGTGTGTGTGTGTGTGTGTGTGTGTGTGAGAGAGAGCGAGAGAGAGACAGATGGGAGTATTCAGTGGCACAAATAAGGCAAATTCATGAACAATAGAAAACAGGAAAAAGTTACCAGGCAGGAAGCTGTTCCCATGGACACCAGGTGATTACAGGTCACTTCAGATGTGTTCATGACACAACCAAGGTGAACATACCTGATCTGTCTGTTATGACACCCCACAGTGTGGAGACTCCAGGAAGTTACTGCTGCATGCCGATCACTGAAAGCTTATTATTAAGGCTATTATTATCATCTGCTTATAGTGACCAATTTGACCTTGATATACGTGATCACTATAAGAGGTTTCCACTGTAATCATTAATATTACACTTGATGTTTACCTACCTTTTGCATATTCCTGATATCAGGTTACACTTAATGCATACCTACATACCTTACCTTTACCTTATCTTTTGCATAGTCTTGCCCGGACTTCCTCCAGTTACCTTCCTCCACTGTACCATTAAGAGATATGGCAAGATACTTAGCCTACAGATGGCCATCAAATCAGCAGCTGTGTATATGTCCACAAACACATTTAGAACATACTTATATTAAAACAAACATTGCAAGATATTAATAATTGTGAAACCTTAAGTACATGATAAATAAATAATAATTTTCATGACAGGTATGAGTCTTACCTTCCGTAGTATTGTGGCTGTGTGACTGCATGACTGTCCCAAACCAGCGATGCACGAACATCCAATTAAGAGCATGTGCAGGTATAAATCCTACAGAACATGAGCGGCATCTATGAAAAATATAAAATAACATAACTTATTAAAATCAACTTTATGTGTCATGTGGAGAAAATATGAAAGAAAACAGAACAAAAACAATTAGAGGGCTAGGCACATACTCATAGAACTGGAGCTACATCCAGGTAGGTTCCTTCGATTTCGTACATGCTTCACCCTCTAACAGGGGTTTGCTATTCATAAACATCCCCAAGTCAAAGGCTGTTAGGGAATGGGATGTACTCCAAGCTGGGCACAAATCCGGGCATACAGCAATTCAGAACTAACTTTTGACTGGGCAAAAAGAGTGGCCACATCACTGAGCAATACCCACCTGGGGGTCCCACAGCCTAACCACACGTCTTTAAGCCTGAAGCCAAAAGTAATACGAGTGTGTAATCTGAACTGTACAATGCGTCTATCGAAATTGCACAGAGGACCAATTGAAACATACAACCAGATGTCATATTGCTGAAATATAACAACTAAGAGGTAGAGCTGGGAGACCGTGAAGCAGCCAGGCAATGTCTTACAATGACACGCCCCTATATAGGGTGACCCATGAGGCAATGATCCTGGTCCATCCGAGGGTCACAACCCTTTCCCTCATAACCCAGAGTGCAGAGATCCCCTGCTCTAGTTGTGGAAAGGGGCTAAAAGGAGTGCTGTCTAGTTGGACAAAATACCCAGGCTTGTTCAAGAGGCAGGCCTGAGAGACACCCAAGAACACTGCCTGCAGATCCCACTGGGGAACAAGGCAAAAGGTGGGAGGCCGCAGTCTGCAAACCTGTAAAATCACACCTCAAGTGGGTGTCTCCTAGCTGTGAAGCGATCGAAGCTGCCATAGCCGGCTGCTATCACTGTCCTGCTGGAGGCAAGGACACGGATCGACGGCACTACCATTGCACCAAACCGTAAACACACGTCCTGGAAGTGGCAACTAAAAAAATATTAGTTGCACGTTTAAGAAGCACTGCAGGTTTGATCTCACTGACACACTGACTGTAAGACTGACCATCACAGGATTAAACGCTGAGACACACACACTGACAACATGCCATATGGTGAGGAAATCAGATTCTATCCAGAGAGACAGACAGGCAGCTAGTCAGACAGACAGGTAGGGAGACAGCAGTTCAGTAGGTTACAGCAGGTATGTGGCCAGATGGCATGCTGTGTTTGTGTGTGTGTATGGAGCATCATTTGCAATGGTTTTGATGGTGAAATGAGGTTGATTATATTTTTATTCCAGTTTCCTATAGTTTGCGCTGCGTTCATAGGCTGTGGGAAAATAAACAGTAAACAGTTCATACAGCTTTCACTGTGAGCACATATTTCTTCAGATAGACTGATCAAAGTGGGTTAAAGGCTTTTCCTGGGCCACCCCACACATTAAAGAAACTGAGGGGAAAACCTGTGTTAGTAGGACATGCAACTGATCCTTACACATTACTTAAAAAATCTGGAGGATGTTGCGTAATTATGCTTGTGATGGGTGTTCAAAGCCACCAAAAAGTAGCCGATGCCTTCACTTGCCTCTGTTGCACCTTGTGTTAACCCTTGCATGTGTTCAGCGCTCCATCAAGAGCAGTGAAATACACTAACTTTCAATTTTATAGTAGCAAACAAACGAACGACATAATGTCGACCAGTCAGAAAGGTCCAGAAACAGATGTTGCTGGCTGCTTTACATCAGCTGGGCCAGTTGTATATGAGAGCACCTTCAGCATCTCGTGGCCTCCATGAGCTGATGGAGTTGACAGTTTTAATGGATTTTGACTAATCTTATGTTGTTTCTGTTGGTCAATAGTCAAATCATAGCGTTAGTAATTTAAAAGAGAAGTCTTTGGAAAACATTAACAGGGACAGATTGTCATTTAATCTTCGTGTACACTGAGTGACACATTTGTCCTAAATCTGCTGTAAATGTCCTCTGAATTCTGCTGCTTTGGGGACCGGTCACACTGGACTGATATTCCTCGACAAACCGGCCAAGTCAGAGCATTAACATCCAGAGACTGGTCACTCTGCTGCAATGTGATTTTACTGAAGTTTGGAGGGTGAACACACACGCCTGACCTCTTTCTGTCGCCCATATTTGGAGTGCTGCTTCTCATGAATATAAATGAGCTTCTCACCATAGGACCACTTGGCCTCCTTACAGGCTGTGTGTGTGTGTGTGTGTGTGTGTGTGTGTGTGTGTGTGTGTGTGTGTAGGATTCCAAGTTTTTCCAATAACACGTACAGTGTGTGTGCAGGTCACCTGCAGCAGGTGGACATGTGCAGCTTCTCGTCTCTCGGCCAGTTGGTGTGTTTCGGTTTCTCCGCCATGTTTGGCTTTGGCGGGCGGAGCTTAGCACGGGCGGAGAAGAAGAGGTGGATGCCGTCGGCGCAGCGACGGGAGTACGCTCTGGTGAAGACACTGGCAAGACTGAGGTAACATGCATACATATACACACACAATTTTGAAGTTACATAGAGTAAGTTGAATTATGTGGGTTTTTTCAAGGGTCCCAGGATAGAGGTCATGTGTCAAATTTTAAGGCCCTCTGAGACAAAACAGTGATTTTGGGCTATTTAGATAAAATTGACTTCAAACAAGTGTCTCACAAAAAGTTACATAATTCAAAAAGTAAATTTTTTGCCATGAAATTTGGTACAGATTTTCATGGTGCCCAGAGGATGAATCTTACTGATTCTGTTGACCCTCTCGGCTTCCCTCTAGCGCCAACAGCAGGTTGACTCTTGTGTTGGACATTCATTTCCCCTTTGCTAATTAGCAAATTTTAGCATTCTAACACGCTAAACTAAGATTGTGAACATTATACCTGCTAAACATCAGCATGTTAGCATCGTCATTCTGAGCATGTTTGCACACCGATGTTAGTATTTAGCTCAATCAAATACAACCTCGCAGAGCTGTTACCATGGCTGCAGACTCTTAGTCTGTTTCTCCTCTGTCTCCCTCAGACCAGAGGACTGTCACCTGTCTTTTCTACCAGTGAAGACATCAAACAGGAATTTGTCCAAACATCGGTGAGAAACACACACACACACACACACACACAAACATTAGCACTGTGTGACACAACGCAGTTATTACTGATTTTATTATGAATTCATATCTGGTTTTCCTGGTGTAAATGCAGCAGTTATTGTGTATGTGTTTATAAATGTCAGTGTGTCATATTGTTTTGCTTCACATGTTTGTCATGTGTAAAACTAAATTTGATCTCCTCTTCCTCAACAGAGACCAGGACCAGGACCCAGAGTCAGGTGAGACCAGTTCTTGTCTGTCTTTAGATGGACAAGAGATCAAAGCTGGTCCAGATTTCCGTTTCTGTCAACCAGTTTGACAGTTTTTCTTTCTGTGATTAGTCGGTGCAGAAGGGGAGTCCTGGACGACTAATCAGGGCCTGTATCTGAGTATTAGCATCATGTCCATCCCCTGTCTGAGTCCACACACACCTCAAGGACTAGCCCCCAACACCAGGTACATGGGTGTATAACAAGCAGTTGATGGATAGTAAAGTTAGCTGTGTTGTGACCTTGAATGCACCAGGTAATTTCATTAGGTTCATTTATTCTGCTACTGAACATTCTCTCTTTGTGTGACAGGTTGGCAAATGGCAGTGCAGCACTGATCGCGGTAGGAAACACTTCCAGGTCAGAGTTCATCAAACACCTGAAGCGATACAGCAGCTCTAGTGGACAGGTGAGAGCAGCTGTCAATCAACATCCTTTCGGTTTTTACTTTCAGGACAAACTGGATTGGGCAACATGGGTAAGGGGAGGGGTTCGAAAGCATTCTATCAAATTTAGTATCAAATCCATTAGCCATTAATGAGTTAATGTTGATTTATTAATTTGCTGCCAGTGTCTGCTAATAATGAGAAGCTGCTACCTGAAAGTTTTCCATTGCTTTTTTGCCAATTAAACATAGTAAGGGGAGATAAAAGGTTTGATAAGATATTTGTTAGTGTTGGAGCTCAATGAATCCAGGTATTTGCCGACCGAGAACAGGAACCAAAATGGAGCTGGTTATCTGAACCCTAACATGGGTTGTGTTTGATTTAATTCCATCTGTTGTTGACGTCTCACTCTTGATCTCGCCATCCTAAGCCTCCACCTTAAAAAGAGCCAAAAAACAAACAAACTAGTTAGCAAGTATATTAGCCTAGTTCATCATGGCCTGGCCTGGCCTGGCCTGGCCTGTGAGACCGCACACTAACCCACTTACTAAATATACTGACAGTGTGGCGTTCACTGTCCTGCAGAGTAAACAGGGTGTTTACTCACTGACCTAGATCCTGTTAGCCTCCTTCCTGATGAAGGGACGGATAGCTCATCATCAAACACGACAAGACGGGGCGTCCTGGTGGATTAGCCGATATGTAACCATGACAACCCCGGTTTCCCCCGGACTCCCACCGTGGACACTGAACCTCACCTTGAGTCAGTCCTGAAACATCCATTCAGAAACATCCACCCTGCTTTTATGTCCTTTACCGTGTCAGACACGTCTTAAATTATCAAGTGGATATGTTCCAAAGTTACAGTCTAGTTGCACTTGAGAACAGAATGAGGACTGTGGATTTTGTCCCCCATGACTTACACTGGAAGTGTGCTAGGAAGTGATCTCTTCACGGCCAGCATAGACAGGAGGAAGAGCAGTAAATATCAGTGTTTGTATGGGCATGAAGAAGCATTCAGAACCTTTACTTAAATAAAAATATCAATACCACACTGTAAAAATAGGTTAAGTATAAAATTAATGCAGTGGAGTAAAAAGTAACATATTTCCTGGTCTGTCTTTCTGTCTGTCTATTGGTCTTTGTTGCCCCCTGTTGGAGCTTCATGCTGTTACAGTAAAGACAGCTGACGAAACCGAGTCAATCCTCCACTTTAAGAAGCTGCTTAATGAGGATCTTAATGAGGCATTCTTATCTCAGCTGACCTTTTGACCTGCAGGACACACACTCACACACACTACACACTACACTTTGCTCTCCGTCTCTCCTGGTTGGTTGGTTGGTTGGTATGTCTGACTGTTTGATTGTCCGTCTGCAGTTCAGCTTCCCCTTCGTGGAGACACATGCCGTGTCAGCGGTGAAGATCCGCCCTCGATTGCTGGTTGGCTGGTCAGAGGAGGAGAGCGAGGAAGAGGCTGACTGCAAAACCTCGCCCATCATCCAATCAGAGGGAGCCGCCTTCCCCTGGAACATTGATGGAGAGCTGGTGGAGATTGCTAACGAAGTGCTCATCAGGCATGATGTTTACTTTTATTGTTACTAAAAAAATATATCCTTGGCTAATGATTAATTTAATTGTTGAGTAATCTGCCAATAATTGTTTTAGGACTAAAACTAATCAATAAGCTGTGTTATCATTTTAACCAATGCTTATACATACACAACACAATCACTGTATATCATATTAGAGTGGTCTCCTTTCTTTAAAATGGTCAATTCACCCAAATTACAAAAGAAAAACTATATTTTCTAACTTACCTCTCTGTTTTGGTTTGACTTTAATTAATATCTGCCTCTGAGAGTTTTGCCATCACCTGAATGCTGCTGCATTATTAAAGAGACACTCCTCCTGCAATTTTAATGATCAGGTCACTTATCATGGTCAGCACCTGCAGGAGCTTTGTCAAGTTTGGGAAAATAATACACCTGACTGTGTGTGTGCGTGTGTGTGTTAACTTCAGGGTTCACCCGCAGCTCGTCACTCTGTACGGGGAAGAGGTGGATGAGGCCGAGTCAACCATCTCCTGCAGCTGCATCTGAGGTGGTAACCATTTTTATGGTAACCAGAATGACTCAACAGTGCCCTCTCTAGGTCATTACTGTTTCCATGGTGATGTGAATTAATTTAGACATTTCATTCAAAGTAGCAAAACAAATGCATAGAAATAGCGACAGCAGCTTTGCAGCTTCCTGTTTGTGGAATGTACAAAGCTGCATTCATTGAGTTATTATTGACTGATTACTGCAGCTTTAATAACCTATATGGATACTTTTTAACTAATGCCAAACTGACTGTGCTTTATGATATAAAAGGTTAACACTTCTAGGACTGATAAGATAAAATGTATTGTCATTACATGTTTACACATGAACGAAATATGTTCCCAGGACCCACAGTGCACAATACACAGGACATAACACAAATACATAGCACACTGACTGAATTAAAACAATATGGTAAAAAAAAGGCATCTAAAAACAACACAGCCGTGTGTTCCAAGCACAGTAACACAACAGGGTGGGCGCTATCAGATTTGTCTACAAGGCCTGGAATCCACCAGTCTCACTGCCTCTGGGTAGAAGCTGCATTTGAGCCTAGTTGTTTTGGCCTTGTTGCTCCGCAGCCTTCTACCCGAGAAAAGGGGATCAAACAATTTATGGGCTGGATGAGTGGGGTCTCCCATAATGCGAGCTGTGCTGCTCTTACACCTGCTGATGTAAATGTCTTCGATGGTAGGAAGGCTGCTGCAGGTGATCTTCCGAGCGGCTGTCACCAGTCTCTGCAGCGCCTTCCTGTCAGCAGCTGAGCAGTTCCCGTACCAGGTGGTGATGGAGAAAGTAAGTGTTCTCTCCACCACACACACCGGTAAAAAGCTACCAGCACTGAGGTGTTAAGTCCATCTCAGTCTCCTCAGAAAGTACAGATGCTGGTGGGCCTTCTTTATAATGCTTGATTGGTAAGGATAAAGGTGTTTTATACTCAAATTAATATTGTACTATGCTTTAATTACTAGCTCTTCTCAGGTGACTTTAATCCAATTTGTGTTGCCTATTTTTTTTATTATACTTTTTATGTAGTTTTTTTTTGGTCCAGTTTCTGGTTCTGCAGCAAAGAGCAAAGATTAATCTGTATTTAGTATTGAGTTCAAACTATAAACATGTGAGCTATAAATGACCAGAACCGAACTGGATGAGCTCAATGTGTCCAAAGACTGTAACATTTTTTTGAATATAACATTCCTGTTTTTATTGAATATGGTGGCTTTTATTTAAGCTTTTTTTATTGTAACGGCTGTGGTCATGATGAGAAAAACATGTACAAGTTGTTTAAATAGAAAATCCTTAATTTTAATAGAAAAGTTGATGATAAAAGCAGTGAGACTCTCCAGTGCAGAACAATGTCACATAAACCAAAAACAGACTCATTTATTAAAATATTAAAAACATCTCTGTGTGTAATGTGCATTTGTACTAATTAGATAAACAGAATAGAGAGTGGCAGCTGTTTTAAATGTCTGCATTCACAAAATACAGACATAAAATGATGCTGTTGAATATTTTAAATTCCATAAACATTTTTTATGCTGATTTTCAAGTAGGCATCTATCACTCCACCCTGTGGCTAAATTTGTTGCTGTTACCCAACAGGTTGCATCTTTTACTGCGCTGATAGTTTAGTCTGAATCCAGGTTGAATCCAGGTTCACCTTAGAATTTGGTGACACTGAAGCTTTTTACAAAACCAAGGTGTCGACCAAGAAACTATACCTGGATTAACCTGGACCAGGTGATCTGAGATCAGTTCTGGTGAAACTTGTACTGTACATGCGTACTGTTTTACTTATTTGTCGTGTGCAGCATCTGTGAGTATCAGGACACACGCTCTATAAATTAAATGTATTATTATTTTTATAATTATGGAACTCCCACAGGAAGAAGGTTCACGTGAGCATGTCACGATTGTCACCAATCATGATTCCAAACTCACTGATTCCAAACAGCAAAACATATTCAAGTCTTGATGTCATGATATTTGTTCTTAGGAGCAGAGTGCATTGTTTTCTTTGTTTCTTCAGTAATGTTCATACGGCATCCGGCCATACTTTGCTCTAAGGTTTTTCCTACACACATCAAAGCGGATTTCTAGTACTATAGTAAACAGCTGCACAGACACAAGCAGACAACAGATCTGACGGAGTTGGACCGGCCCAGTCACACCAGAATGTAGCACCGTGGTTCCAGAAGCTAGGTGACATAGGGGGTGCTTTCCACTCTGATAATTATGCATCCTCCGTCAGCGGTCAAGGTCTAACGTTAACAAGGATGTTCCAATCTATTGAATGCATCTTGGAGAAGGGGGGAACCACAGGTGTATCCTGTGCAGAAGATTTTTAAAGGACGGCAACACCCCTTTAACGTGAATCTGTTTATTGATTCGTCTGGGCTGTTGGGAAAACAGCTTTACTATACTATTAATAATAGTGCATGTTGCATGATTTGTACTGTAACAGTGGCTCTAATGTTATTTGTGCTTACTCAAAATAAAAAATGTTACATGTGTAGAATCTGAATAATGAATTAATCCTTAACAGCTAAAAAGCTACAATAGCTTCTTCCATTTTAGACTCTCCAGCTCTCATTTCCCCCAAAGGTTGACACTGTGGAGACGGCTTGCTCTTGTTCAAATCCACGTGTCTAAGTTCATCAAAGTTGTGCGAATCCATTGATCATTAGACTCTATTGAAATTAAGTGATTCTGCCAGGAAATGTCACCGCTTTAAATACTGGTGTGACCAGGCGTTTAGAGGGACAAAAACGCAACATAAATCCTAGAGTGAAAACAGGCACAAACAGTGATGGTGGTCCACATCCATTAAAACACCCATGCTGGTTGTCTTCTACATAAGCCCTGTACCAGCACATCCCAGCCACCATCACTCGACTACTTCTTCTGTCTGGACAGCATCAGGTGTGTGCTACATGCGTGTGTTACCAGTGCATGAAGTGTTGGTCAGCAGGTAAACAAAAATGTAGAAAGATCGTGTACACAGACAAAAAGGAAGGTTTTCCAGAGAGTTATGAGCCAATCAGAGGCCAGGTTTCCAATCCCCTTAGATTGAAGATCATCAGAAAGGTACTTCCTTTGGTGTGTTTCAGTAATGTGTCACAAGTGATGTCACATCCCAGGAAGCCTCAAGGCCATCTAATTGGATTTGATTGTTTCAGGTTCACTTCCCTTATTAATCCTCCATCCATCCCTGCAAGTATTTTTTCAAGTCTTTGAAGTTGTCTGTATTTCTGAAGGCACATCAGGCAAAATAGTTTAAAAGGTCACGGTCAGATTCAGGTGTGTTCAGGAGGCGTTCACTGGAGACATTTTATCATTACCCTCAAGCCCGTGTATCTTCAAACCATCTGACACAATCTGGACACATCAATCCATCCATCAGCACAAATGTCTCATTACAAACGGTTGCACAGTCACGATGTGAACTCCATCCTATGGCCAGAGGTGACAGTCAGGGTTAGGAAGTGCTCTCTCTTTTGTTGTTTTTAGGAACATAATCCCAGCTGTCTCTCTTGAACTCATCCTCCTCCTCCTTCTTATGGAAGTCCCTCTTAAAGAAACCAGCCTGAGATATACACAGGTGGACAGACAAGTAGACAGAGACAAAAGTCAAAAAATGATGCTGGTGTTGCAACTACAATATTGTGATGTACTGTGCTTTGTCAGTAGATTATAACGTGATAAACTGCGATTTATTATATTTTACCATTATATTATGATACACAGACCATTATGTTGACATATATGGCCGAGGCAGATGACCGCCCACCCAGAGCCTGGTTCTGCTCGAGGTTTCTGCCTGTTAAAAGGCAGTTTTTCCTTGCCACTGTCGCCTAGCGCTTGCTTGTGGTGGGAATTGTTCGGTCTATATGTATATAGAGTCAGTCTAGACTGACTCTATATTAACGAGTCCTATGAGATAACTTTGTTATGATATGGCACTATACAGTATTAAAAAAAACTGAATTTAATTAAATTGAGTATATGACAATTTCAGTACCATTATTTTGCAATATACTGCAGTTTATCAGTTCATTATATTGCGTTGTACTGCGCTTTATCAGTACCAATTTATGAGCTCATTATATTGCGATATAGTGCAGTTTATAAGTACAGAACAGTAGAAGCCCAACTGATAGATCAGCTTGGTGAAAATACTATCAGAATCTGCGTACATGTTAGCACATGTTAGCCTACAAGCAACAAGAGACCGCTGTACAGAAATGCCAAAGATTTGAGGTGCAGCAATTTACAAACAGTGTCCATCAAAGAGCATGTAACAAGTTTATTCTTCAACCATAATATCAAAGATATTTGTTTATTATAGGTGTTTCTGTTGAAAAAAATATTCGTTATATTTACCTTCCACAGACACCAGATGAGAGCAGCCAGGATCATCAGCCCCAGAATTAAACTGACGACGATGATGAAGACCTTCACTGCTGTTGAGGGTTTCTGGGTGAAAAGAGCTTCCACCACCACCTGGAGACATACCACAAATGTTATATGATTATTTGTAAAACCTAGAATATACAGAAGATTACAGTAGGATCAACAACTACAACTCCCATAAGGCTTTAATGGTTTACTACTTATGTGAGAAAATAATTTCCAGGTTGAACCTTTGATGATGATGTGGTGTCAGATAGCAGCGTAAACACATAGATGAGCCCGTTCCAGATGTGGTCTAGTTTGACTCACCGTACAGTGTTGTTGGTTCTTGGTTGTTAGTGGTGTCAAGGTGTTTTTACCTGTGCTACAGGCTGTCCGTGGATGAGGATGGTGTGAGGACTGGGACTGGACATCATTGCTGTGCTCTCCAACCTCATGATACCATGACGACCCTGAGACGGAGACACACAGACAGACATTAGGTGTTTTTATCTGTTACTCTAAATGTAAAGCAGCCTGGTTACGTTTCAGTACAGAAAGCTGCAGTGTAAGATATGATGACCTTGTGTATTGATCGATAAATACACTTGCACTTTTGCATATTTTGACATAAGTTACAGCAAGATCGGCCTTAATTGAACCTTTTTGCAAATATACTTAAAGTATCAAAAGTAAAAGTACTCATTATGGAGAATGTCCTATTTCAGAATAATGTGTTATTTAATTCTGATTATTGACGCATTAATGTGCACATCACTTTAATGATGCAGCTGGTAAAGGTGGATCTAGCTTTAATTACTTTATACTGCTGGGTAGCATGTGAGTCCCATCTGTGTCTAGGATGCATTCAGGTACAGTACAGAGGGTAGGTCACCCATGTTTTGGCAGCACTCAAGAGACTTTATATACAATCACTGTAGTCACACGCGAGCTGAGTGAAAGCCTTAATGTGTGTGTGTTACCGGAGCTTGTAGTAGTACAGCAGGGTTCAGTCTGATCTCCAGTTGGATAATGACATCCCTCCCCACCTCCAGGTTACCGAGACGACACACCAACCGCTCACACACCTCATCGCCGCGGCCACAAAACTGCACACGCACATAGAAAAAGACTGAAGTTCACACACTGTAGGTCAGTGTATAGTCAGGGTGGTGGAGTAATGATTGTTGACTCCAGTGGCTTCGGGGATGTCAGTGTCGGTCGTTCCACCACTTCGGTCCAAACTGAAATTTATATAACTATTGGATGGACTGACACACTGAGCATTTTGTCAAGCTTTGGATAATGTATGTGTAGAGCTGTATTTACTGTGTGTGTGTACCATTCTGCGGGTGGAGGTGGAGGAGAAGAAGAAGATGAGCTGTTTGATGAAGGAAGCTTCAGGGACATCACAGTCCTCGATGACTGAAACAGTTGTGTCACTGATCGAACACACACCGTGAGACGACTGCAGAGAGACAGAATCAATATATTCATATTATAGACACACTGTTACTGCTACAGATTTGAAATTTGCCTTAACTATGACTAATACTACTAACGTGACTACTAGTATCACCACAGCCACTACTGTACTTCTACTACTACTTCAACCACCACTGCTACCATTACCCCCCCAATCAGCATCCACCATGTCTGAGTGTTGAAGCCAATGCACAAGAATTTTAAAGATCCGACAAAAATCTGTGTGAAGCCCAGGGCTGGGTATCAAACTACAACACTTGTTGTGGTGCTGACCAAAATGTGTCCATAGCTACAAGTATAAAAGACTTCTGAAAGTCCTGAAAGTTGCCATTAAATGTCTTAGTCTTGTTAAATTCTTCTTTGATCACATAGTTGATTTAGATTTTAAGTTTTAAAACTATTTCATTAAGACAAAGTCCTTGTGCGGCTGCTTGTCTCTGAAGAACATTAAACATTTAAAAATGTTGTTAAATGAAAAAAAAAATCTGCTCTTGATTCTCACCGTCTGCTCTGGAAAGTTAGTTTGGGGTTTAATTACTTTTAATGCTGCAGTTCCTCTAATGGCCACTAGATGCTACTCTAAAACATTCTGACTGCTTTCACGTGAATGGGAAAACCCCCAGCTTCTCTCTACAAATATAGAGGTCAATATATTTTGTTCTACAAGAATTCCAGGTCTGAGTGGATCATTTCACTTCTTCTAATATGAGCCTGAGTGGAGATTTTCAGAATGTTCGATTATGGCCTGTTTGCCTTAATGACATATGCCTCAGCCTATCACACTCAGCCATGGTTTTTGCTCGTTGCTTGTCCCACCTTTAGCTCCAGCCCTCGTTACCCAACTTAGGTTTCTGTGGCTCCAGTAACTGACAAAGATGGCTGCAAGCAGTAAAATCAAACAAAGACAAAACCTGTGAGGAACAAAAATAGTTTTTATACCGACTGTGCTACTTCCGCTACTACTGCTGCTACTACTGGATGTACCTGCCAGTCGACCACCTGCAGCAGTCTGTGTCGGTATGGTGTGAGGATCTTCGGTAGTGCGATGTCAACCACAGTATCTACAGACCTGCTGGGACCAGAGTTTAGCACCTGCAGACAAACAAAACAACAGATATAACAGATCAGAATGGACTTTTTGCCTCCTGGATTCACCACTTTATGGCCTCACTGGTACGCACAGGGCAAACTCACGTGTCTTTGCCTCAGTTACCTTGTATGTGTAGTTGAGTCTTTCAGCATAGCAGTCAACCGGCGTCATGTCTTCATCTCCAAACACAAATGAGGTGGGATTCACAAAACTGTAAGACAGACAGACAGACAGGAATGAGTGGGGCTACAGGGACTGAGGGTTTCTGCTTACACACTTACAATGTTGTTGTCAAGCTCGATGCACTAACCTTTGACTCCAATTAGAGATGACCGTTACATTACAATACGTGTTACAATACAAACTTTTGCGGTTCATTTCATACAGTTCACTTCCTTTGAAGTAATATTAAAATGCTTAAAACGTAAAAACAAATTGATTTGCTCCTTTCAAATATTTTGAATTAATTTGAAATAATTTATTAAGCTTGATGAGTCTGAATTAAGCTTTGTGGCTGGTGGCACATGTGCGCTTTCTATTGATTGGCCCTTAAAACAAACTTTTCTCAGTGAGCCTATTCTGATATTTTTTTTACTTTACTTGAAATACATTTTATTTCTGTTTTTATTTGTATTTATTTTATTTTAAATTGGAATTGGTGTTTTTTTGTCCTATCACCAAATCTAGTGATTTGTGTGAAACACTCTGTAACCTTGAAAAGTTGTCTATATATTAAGAATATCATAATCAATACTGATTTTGAATGAGAGAAATGATAATGTAGTAATGTATGCTGACTCACCCGTGGATGTTGACACTGACTCCGTATTTGAGAGGAAGAAGGAGAGTGATGGAGTTGTCATGTAGATACTCCTCTCTCTCATAGTTATCACTGAAGAGAAAACACATTAACACATAATTAACCTGCAAACATCTCATCTTTAACTCACAGATGGAAGTTTAGTTAAAAAAATAAGTCACGTTTTCTGCACCTATTGTCTGATTTCTCAGTTCAGGTTATTTTTCTGGCACAACTTTCAAGTTAAAATACAACAAAGTAACACTGTACATGAACTATTATTTAGCTTTTGATACTATCTTCTATGCTTTTACTTTAGTTGAAATTGTTACTTATGTAAAGGTTTTGAGGACTTTCTTCACCTCTTCAGATGAGAGGAGGGGGAGTGTCCTTACCTGCTGGTGTTAACATGAATGATGACGTCACCAGGTGTGCTGTTCTGGTTAACGTCCAATAAGAAGTTGATATTCAACTGCAAGAAACAGAAAATGCGTCAAATGGTTTTCAGTTTTCTTATATCTCTGTTTTGGTGACTGACATCATTGAGTCCATCCTTTCCTCCTCCATCACCATCTGGTACGCTGCTGCCACTGCCAAGGACAAGGGCAGACTGCAGCGTATCATTCGCTCTGCTGAGAAGGTGATTGGCTGCAGTCTACCTTCCCTCGAGGACCTGTACGCCGCCAGGACCCTGAGGTGGGCAGGAAAGATTGTGGCTGACCCCTGTCACCCCCGGACACAAACTGTTTGAATCTCACCCTTCCGGAAGGAGGCTGCGGTCCATCAGGGCCAAAACCTCATGCCACAAGAACAGTTTCTTCCTGTCTGCAGCTGGCTTCATCAACAAGGATGGAACCCCCCTGTGACTCGGACACCAATACCCTGATAACCCCCCCTCCCTCCCAAAAGGTCACTACACACTATACTAGCATAAAGCCCTAAGTCAATGTAAATACTGTGAACCTTGCACATCCTGAATCAATATTTTGCACACACTGCACTAAATGCACAAATTTGTTGCCAAATTTTATGGTTTATGACTTAATACAAAACTAATAATATTCCCATCATCATCTGCAGTACTTTGAGTTTTTGCTAATTACCAAATTTTTAGTATGCGTGTGATTGGCTGAGGCTTACCTGGGCGTGGGCTGAGAGGCGGAGGCTGGTGACGCTACAGTCAACACTCGCCATTGTACTGTTGACTTCCTGTGTGACATCACAGCTGACCATGTTGTCCTCCTGCACGCACGGACACACAGGAAGTTTGTTGTGGTTACTTTGTTTAATTAGTTATTTTGTTGTTAAAGTTATATTCCCTACTACTTTAATAAAATCAAACCCTGTTTAATACTATTTATGGCTGGGTTTTTTCAGCAATAGCCATTCAATATATTTACATTCTATAGAGTATCATATGTGCAATAATGTAAATTCAATAGTTTTTGTATATATACACACAATAAAACTGATAACCAACACTATGTGCAATACCAATTTTCATATCTGCAATAATGTAAACTCAATAGTTTTTGTGTACACACACATATATATATATATATATTTATTTATTTTTTTCTTTTACTTTCTATTGTTCGCATGCTATACTTATTTACTATATCTATTGCTCTGTTTTGCAGTATCACCTTTGCTGCTGTAACTCCGCAATTTCCCCACTGAGGGTCTAAAAGTTTATCTTATCTAGTTTTTATTTTTAGAGGTCGTGCTGGGTTCAGATTGCCTTTATACAGATAAGAGATTCACAGCAAATGATGCAGCATGTAATCCAGGATAGTATTATCTCGTTGATATCAGCCTCACTGTTTATTGTTAACTCTCATGCAGCCGAATCAGAGCTGGATTAAGTTACTGCTAATAACGCAAACTCACGTTCTGCAGAACTTTAATGTAGTGGATGTTTTCGGGGAAACGCAGAGTCAGTCGCGGCAGGAAGGCGTCATCTCCAGAGTTCAGCAGCGAGGTTTTCAACATGATGGTCTTTCCAGAGCCAAGAGCAAAGTACTGCTGCTGACTGATGACAGACAACAACAACAACAACAACATAAGTCAGACCCAACACGAAAATACAGCTGCTGACTTAAAACCAACAACAAACACCAGGGCTGGGCAATAATAACTATTTTAACACTTAATTGACTTTAAGGAATAGGTTGACATTTTCAACATTTGCTTTCCTAACAAGAGTTAGATGAGAAGATCGATATCACTCTCGTGTCTGTACATTAAATATGAAGCTGCTGCCAGGAGACAGTTAGCTTAGCACAAAGACTGGCTCTGTCCATAGTTTCAAAATACACCTCTGTTGCGCAATAATTAACATGTTATATCACATTTGTTTGATCCATACATGAACAGAAATGTAATAACAACAATTTGCGGTTTTGGTGGGTGCATTTTTGAACTTTGGACAGAGCCAGGCCAGCCGTCTCCGCCTGCTTCCAGCGTCTATGCTAAGCTAAGCTAGCCTAACCACATCCTGACTCCAGCTCGCAGACGTTTAATTTATATTAATCCTCTCATCTCACTCTTGCCAAGAAAAGTAGTAATATGCATATTTGACAAAAACATTGAAATAATCCTTTCATTTATATCATAATCCATATCAACATCGACTGATATAATAACAGTTTTTGCCATACTGTCCAGTCCTAAAGAGCACAGCAACAGCATGGTCCAGCCAGAGCCAAGATCAAAGCACTGCTGCTAACTGATGTTTTACATTAATCCTCCTCAATTTGCTAGCGGCTAATTAGCAGCATGTGTTAGTCTCTGATGTGAATAGCCTCCGCGTTGTATGTTGTTTTAAGAGAACTAAATGGCTGGTGTTTGCTTATGTTGTACATAAAGCACAACTTTTTGTGTGCATGTGTGTGTGTTTGTGTGTGTTCTTACTGTGGCAGCACTAGTTGAGCTGACAGCTGCATGTTGGTCGAACAGTTCACCAGAGAACAGGAACGAGCAAACCAAGTCTGACAGAGTGAGAGGGGCAGGGAGTTCATTCATGACATCAATAATAATGATGAATTGAGCAATCATAACTTTCCACTTCGACTACTGTGACCTCTGACCTCACTCAGCCTTACAGATGATGAATAATGTCCTGATGAGGAATTCCAGTTGTAAAGTTCTACTTGTTAACTCTTCCTGCTCTGCTTTTCTGAGTGAGTGGAACATGGTGTGGACACAGGATGAAACTGACTGATTAACAGGAAGTCATTAAGTGAATGTGTGTTTCTATGTGTCGCGTAAGATACTGGATGCCTAGATTTCTCACAGGATCAATAAAATATCTATCTATCTATCTATCTATCTCAGAAAAACAGTGCAATTTCTCCCTGTGTGTTAGACCTTGATTGAAGTACAGTCTGATTCCATGATCAATAACAGGTAGGGTACTCCTTGATCTGACAATTTCATCTTAAACAGTTGCTACAGGCACCTGACCTCTGATAAACATAAGTAGGCTAATAACGGGAAACTATTTTTAGTTTTCTTGTCATAACGGGTTGATTATCTTGAGATAACAAAGCTTGTTTTCTCCCGATAATGACATAATTAACTCGTGTCCTCGAGATAACGTATTGAAAAAAAAGTATTTGCAAGCATAGGTGTTCTCAGCTTCCATGAATGACAAATCGTGATGACACACATTCTGACCAAACAAAGAAGCATTTGCTAGATGAAATATTAGCCTTGAGATTCAGCTTGCAGGTTTGTTACAAAATCAATTTGTAGCCTATAGGTCTTTGCTCTCTTTGCCTTAGCACTAGCTGGTACCTAGGTGGTGTGTGTTAGCATTAGTCAGAGCCTGGTAGCAATAATAGTTGACACCTGGTTGGTGTTGGCACCAGCCGGTAACTAGCTGGTGTTAGCACTGATGTGTACCTGGTTGGTGATAGTGTTCTGGTGTCCTGCACTCTGCTGCAGAATGGGCTTTAATGGAGGGAAGGTTTTGGAAGAGGCTCTGTGGGTACTTGCTTCTCTGTGACTGTAGGAAACCTCAAAACTGACCGGAGTAAAAATGTCCCTCACGTCTTTCTGTGGGAGAAATAAACATTGTTAGCATCACTACAGCTAATCCAACCTGTTAGTAATATGTTCTTACGCCCATTTACACTTATTCACTGTATGTTATTTGCAAATGTGTGAGTGTGTGTTACCCTTTGGTGAGCCACGTGTGTTGAACAAGTGAGCTGGCCGTGTCGTGTTCTCACACGCCCCCTTGTGCTATTGGATGAACCATTACCATGGAAATAGAAGCGATGAGGGAAGGACGGTTTGTGGAGGAGGTCAGAGGTCAAATTATATTGAAGCTCTGGAGAGAAGAGGAAATCTTTTAAATTTCAGTAGATAAGTCATTTTTTCTTATGTAAAATATAGTTGCCCATTCGCTAAACCCCTCCCCCAAACAGTGATTTTCCAATCATAGCTCAGCAACCGTCACTAGGCAGAGCAGGCCCATCAAACTTTGGATTTCTACACATGTTGAAGTGGTGTACACGTTGCTGTGGAAAGACAGATATTCTGCAGTTTAGGAGTTTTGAGGATTGTCTTCTTTTAGCCTTTCCAAAACCAAATACACAACAGCAAGGTAAGACTTGTTACACCAATAATCTTAAACAACATCATTCATTCATTCATTCATTCATTAACCATACTGCTTATCCCGAAGGGTCGCAGGGGGGGGCTGGAGCCAATCCCAGCTAACAACAACATCAAAATCGTTCAAATTAGCAGACTGGACCCTGAGTCTTATATAATCAACAGTTGGGTTAAAAGTACCTATCAGTCCTCTGAACTGTCTGGACGTGACACTGAAGCAGACAGTAACATTGAAGCAGACCGTTGGAGTCTTGTGTTCTTGGCACAGCGCCACCCGCTGGTCAATCTGCTCGGGCAGAGCCAGAGACGCCGTCACCTGAATCACCGGTCGGGTCCTACAGCACACGGGACACATTCAGAGAAATTATTACAGCATGTTGGCTCGATTGACATACAGCCACATGACTCCCTGTTGACAATTTTCATATCTGGATTGATAACCAGAGATGGATTTTATTATTTAAAATGATGAATCTGCTTCTTGAAAATGTCACAATATAAAGTCCATAATATTTTCAGCAGATGTTGGGAAACTTTTTGGTTATCCTATTGTGGGATGCCCTGCTTCACCTGTTGTATACCTTCGTTCTAAATCAGCTAAAATAATTGAAGCTTTGTTCCTGTACACCTCTGTCAAAGGAGACAGAATCACATCTGGAACATTTTCTAGGTCCTGTTTGAACAGGGAGCTTCAGTGTGGTTTTACCTGATAACCACGGCCGAGTCTGAGAGGAACGCACCAACCGCCACATCTGCAGAGTCAGAGAGAGTTTAGCCTGGTTAAAAGCAGAACAGAAATGTACAATGTGGCAATATGGAAATAGATTGTTGTAACAGTTCCGGTTACCCTGGTAGCCATTATCGTCGACGTCAATGCCAGAGCTCAGTGACTGGCCGAACATCCTGAGGTCACGACCCAAAGTGGATCCAGTAATCCTCTGAAAACACACACACTCCATGTTGCATCTGAATGCATTTCCGCCCCACCATCTATGCTACTGAAGAAGATTTTCCAAACTTCATCTTGGGCATCTTGGGGCAGTCCTGATTCAATTTAATATATTTAATATTCCTCATAATGAGAATTAAGTTAGAGGACGGTGTTCAGTTTAGTTAAGTTTCCTGAAAGAGCACCACATTGTTCTCACACTGCCTGCGATGTAAAATCTTAATAATCTTTGTTATTATTATTACTGTAATACACAGGTCTTCTGTAACAGTGTTTGTACCTGAGATGGAGTTGATGAGATGCCGTCCTTTCTGCCGTTGTAAATGTAGACAGCTCCTTTTAGGTCGTCTTCCTGTGGGGCACCAACTGCCACATCTACACACACACACACACACAGGGGAATTTATGTTACTGTACTTTGTGAGGACTCTTGCTGTCTCCATTCACAAGCCCATCAGTCTAATCTCAGCCTTTCACCTACAAAATAATTTCCTTCCTGCCAGGCAGCCACTGGTTTATGGTGTTTTTTATTTGACACTTTCAGAGGCTAGAAACTTGCAGCAAAAGGTTAATCGATTGTTAACTGATCTGGGAGGTCAGGTCCAAATATTCTGGGGGGCGGTGGTTTGGGGTTGGGGGGGGGGGGGGGTATTAATAAAAACCCTTTAGCCCTGCTGTTTATAAAATGTTAAGCGGGATGAAGGTATTCAGGATTAGTACATAAACATGAGAAAACACCAGCATGTTCCTTTAATATTTAACCTGAGTCCTTTGAAGATGTGAAGGTATGAACGTTTCTTTTTTTACAAAGGGAGCCCTACTGGATCACACACACACACACACACAACCGTTTATCTAGCTGTGGCAGATTAGAGGGCTGGTTCAGTTACAGAGCAGCAACGGTTTGTCATTACAGTTTTAATGAACTTAATAACACACTCCACCCCTCACACACATGCATGCCTGTGTGTGAGGCTGTTGTGTTATAGGTTGTGTAGCTTCTTATGAGGAAGTGGCAGTTACTGTTGGTGGGTGGGTTGTGCCTCCTTGGTGAGATGTGTTTTTGGTTGTTTAGTGCAGTAGCAGTCATCAAAGTATCGTAGTCTAATTTGTGAGGAAGAAAGCAAAAGAGCAGCACTTAGACCTTAGACCTCCCCAACTGATGAGTTGCCCTTGAGCAAGGAAGTGAACCCCCAGCTGCTCAAGTGGAACTGCTGAGTGGACAGCTAAATGTGGTACTTCTGCTACAACTGGAAAAGCTCTAGTAATAGTAATATCCACTTTTAAAGTAATGTCAGCGACAGTTATAGTATTTGCAGTGGTATTATCAGCAGTAGTA
Organism: Gadopsis marmoratus; assembly: GCA_036023855.1. NCBI lineage: Eukaryota > Metazoa > Chordata > Actinopteri > Centrarchiformes > Percichthyidae > Gadopsis > Gadopsis marmoratus. The sequence continues at coordinate 1,955 of JAVQJF010065343.1, read as the reverse complement.
TACGTAGTGCTGTGTGCACTTGAAATGGTTTCATCTAAATAAAAGCTGATAGCTTAGGCTGTGCAGGCGTGGTCATTACCCGAGTAACCGTCATCGTCCAGGTCTCCCAGGTCAGCGATGGTCTCTCCAAACCGGGAGGCGTAGGCTTCACTGCCAGTCAGCTGAAACTCCGCCTGCAACAGCTTCGCCTGAGACAGAGTCCGTGTGTGAGGAAACACACAACACAAACTGTGTCCCCTTTGGTCTTTATCACACAAGACATGTTGACATGTCACAGCAGGAAGAGCACAGGTGTAAATAATAAAATGAATAATGGATGAATTCCATTTAGCTGCTTCAGTTTCAGGGTCCTGGCAGTGCGCGTGTAATTAGTAACACCTGTGCTTTATCTGCTATGACAAGTCGAAGTGACCGATTTGCATTTTGTTTTTAATCAACCCACCAACTTTTACACCTCAGCCAAGTGTAAAAACATTTAGATATTTTAATTTCCGGCATTTCCTCTCACACAGGTTAATTTAAGCTACAAATTAAAAGTGCACATAAAAATACGTGGATGGATGGTGTGTGTGTGCATGTGTGCTCACCTGCCCCTGGTTGATGTACACATGGACTCTTCCCTCCTCCCTTGTGATGCCTGTTGCCATGGGAGCGCCAACCAAAAGATCTGACAAACCATCAGCGTTCAGATCCACCACACACACACTGGAGCCGAAGTAAGATCCCAGCTACACAAACACACGCAGAAGACCCGCAGGCTAAGTGCAAAATATTCCATCGTTTTGAATGGGGCGGATGCTAATGCTAAGTGGCTTCTTACCTCTTTTCCAGACACCTCGGAAACGACGCGCAGCATGTTGTCGTCTATTGTGAAGATGAAGACCTGCACAAAAATACACACACAATAAACCTCAAGCCTTGCAACTGCATAGCACAACACACGATATAAAAGAAAATCAATCACAACTTTTATCACAAACCTAAACATTTTCACAATACTAACAAGAGGAAATGAGGATAAGACTAGCTGTAACCAACAAACATTCAGACTTTCAGAGCAGATAGTAAACAGACAGGTAGACAGCTACACAGGTAGCCCTACCTTGCCCTTCTGGTTGTATTGCGGAGCTCCACCCACCACCTCCAGAGAACCAGGACTCAGGAAGTGACCAGCTGCAACAGAGTAACCTGAACAGCAGCAGGGAACAGTGTCACATATTCAGATTTTTTAAGTGGTGCAAACTAAGTAAATAAGTAAGTACATTCATTATAATACTAAAATGTATTACAATTTGGAGGCACTTTGATGGTACTTCCATTTTATGCTACCTTATACTTCTATTCCACTAAGGAAATATTGCACTATTTACTCCACTACATTTATTTGACAGCTGTAGTTTCTAGTTACTTTTCAGATTAAGGTCAACCAATTTTTGACCCAAATAAAAAGAAAAAACAAAGATTAGACAAAAGTCCCAGGAAATGTATACAAATTTAGCATGAATGAGTACTTAAGTATTTAGCTGATAATATTGTTGGTACTACCTCCTAAATGCCACCTTGCGTAAGAACCTTGACTCACTGTTGACATTGTGAATATGTCACTGTACTTGGCCAAGAAATTGTCTGGCACATAAGACCCCAAAATCCACAAGTTATCGTTATTACACTTCAGTTTTTGTACATGTCACACAAACACGATATAACATGTTAATTGGCTTTAGAGGTGCTGGTAGGTGGATTTTGTTACTTTTGGACAGAGCTAACCTATCTGTTTCCACCTGTTTCCAGCCTTTATAATAATAATAATAAACTTTATTTATATAGCACCTTTCATACAAGAAATGCAGTTCAAAGTGCTTTACAACAAAGATATTAAATGCACCAAGTGCTTAACACAATAGAATACCATAAAACAGAAATGCAGTTAAGAAAAATAAAACTTGAGTAATATT
>JAVQJF010065321.1:0-33289 GCA_036023855.1 Gadopsis marmoratus | reverse complement strand
TCTTATTCTATCCCCCCCCCCCACCCCCACTTTTGGCCAGTCGGCCGACTTCATATGTATTGTGTTGGAAGTCCAGGTGCACACTACTTCAAGCACACCAACATCAGGAGTCCAAGAGTTCTGCTTTTGCCACCTCAATGGAGGAGAGACTTATTTCAGCCAGCTCCTCTTCCACTATGGCACATAGTCCATCTGGGGTCAGGAGGCCTTTCTGGAGGCTACTTTTCAGAGCACAGTGTGCGGTGGACCTGCGCTGGGTTAGTTAGACGATTCTGGTGGCTTCATTTTTTCAGAAGAGTCGGACCTGTTTCTTCAGTTCGTTCTTCTTCCACTGAGCAAGATGATCAAAGGCAGACATGGACATGCCAAAGACTCTGTAGAACTCCTCTGGTGAGAGGTGACGCTGGGAGGAGAGAGGAGGCAGAGCCATTTAAAAAAGGGAAGTATATTTTGCTTATAAGCTTGCTTTAAAAAGCTTTCCTGTCTGTGTCAGGAATGTAATCAATTTATATGCATAGCAATCTCAATTCCTTGGTAGGCCACCACTTTGGTCCACACTGAAATGTGTCAACTGCTATAAAGCATTGTCATGAAATTTTGTGTTGACATTCATGGTCCCCAGAGGACGAAGTCTTTTCCTCTTTAAAAATTTTTTTTAACCAAATATCTACAAAACTAACAGCATTCCCATCCTACCCAGATAAAAAACTATGACATGAACATGGTAAACATTATATCTGCTAAATATCAGCATGTTGGGATTGTCATTGTGATCATGCTTAGTACAGCCTCACAGAGCCACTATCATGGCTTTGTCCTGCTTTTGGACACGTCAACAGGGCAGGAAACGGTAGGATGTTCTATACAGACACCTGTGTGTTTAATTTTGCTCCTCTAGCAGTGGATTGCATTGTGCCTGATGCTTTTGTATTGTGGACATTGAAATCCCCAGAGCTGCTAAATTGGGCATTAGGCTTTGAGGCTTGTTCTCTTTTATTTGGGTTTTCATTTTTACTCTAGAAGACAGTTATTCAAGTAGATTTTGTAAAAGAGCCCTTTAGCAGCTTACCTCCAGTCTGGCTCGGTCCACATCAGTCGGGAGACGCTGCTGCCCTCTGACCGACACGATTAGGGCTTCATATGGGTAGATCTAACATACACACACACAGAAAGCATTACTAATAAATGTCTGTGTCACAAGTGCCATTCATACATGCTTCTTACACCATCTGTACAATACAACTGGTTGTCATTCTAATGTTTATTTGCTTAATGTTGTTTATAACATGATTCAAATGCATCATTAAAAAATACTAGTAAAGCAGCTTAGATTTGAATCCTTATCTCTGTCAGCCTCTAGTGGCCAAATGCAGCACTGACAACAATGACAGGCAAAAATATATCAGAGAAATTCATGTATGTTGAAATGGTTCTTGTTTTTCCCTTTTTTCTTAATAAAGAGAGGATACTTTGTACAAATCAGTGTTTATGTATTCAGAGTTTCTACATTAAAAGTGATGAATGCACTTTATACAGTTTGACAAGGCTTAAAGGTTTATTGACCCATTCATTGAATGCTTCAGTCTATTTTGTAGCTTGTAAATCAGAGTTGTTTGACTTCAAATAGAATCCCTAAAGGGAGAGTGTGCCACAAAATCATAGCACACTACTCCTTAATAAGCTTCACAACTTGATGTGATGTTTCTTGTTCAGATACTGTACGCGGCATCAAAACGGTGGGGCGATTGTCAAGAAAAACTTCGGAGGAAGAACAATGAGACACATTAGAGATATAGTGCAACTACTGTTTTCCCCCCATGTTTTCCAATAAAGCTGGTGAACATTCCACTTTTCAGAGTATTGTAAATATCAATGTTTTGATTTGTCTTGTCATAAAGAGACAAGGCTGGTGACTCTCACCCATCACACCCAAACCCTGTGTGCCATTAGCCTTTGCTTTTGTTTGTTTTTCTTCACTGAGTCAAGTGGGTGTTACTGAGTGGGATGGATTCACCATCCAACATGAACTTTAAACAGGGAACACATGTCTATCACACTATTATCCTTTGATCCAGAGCTTTTGCGCTTGGCTCAATAACAGTCCTCTAGCTTTGGCAAAAGCGTCTTACCTTGTATTCTGAAAGAAAAAGGAGAAGAGAAAACACAGTATCTGTTATGTTAACTGCTGTGTTTGTTTGTCACCTCTTTTCCAGTATTATGTTAACACTGAATAACATGCAGGGGGGGGGGTAAATCAGGAGGAAACTGGATAATTAGATTTAAGATATACAATAGGCTTACCTCTGATCTGCCAATTAACTGCATTACTGCTGTCATACTGGTAATAATCTGTAGCCGCACTCCCAGGCTGCCAGAAAACAACAAGAGCAGTTTAGCAAACACGGAGCGAGAAGATGCATTTCATCATTATGACGGAGGGACACAATCAAGTAAAATAGACAGAAATATTACATCTATAAAAATCAGTGGGGTATTCTGTCTAATAATTCATCACATAATGTTGCTAGTTGCTGTCTCAGGAGGTAAACTGATACAAAGGGTTTCAAAGGTTCAGTGGCACATGAAGGACTTTGCCATACTTTACAGTTTAGTGAATCTCTCTCTCTCATTATATAAATATATATATATATATTGTGTGACACACACACTCACACAACAACCAGAAATCGTGATTGCTTACCATGTTTAGTCCCTTTTTGCCGTAGCCTGGCAACGAGGCCGATTTGGCAACGTATGAGTCTGAAAGAACAAACATGAACACAACCATAAACAAACACGAAGAATTATGCAAAACAATATAAACACACTCAATTGTATTCTGTTCCTCTCTATACTGACAGTCAGTGAGGGATTAGAAAAGGGTTTCTAACATCTGTCATCCAGATTCAACATCACAATTTGGTGCAAGAATTCAAAGCAGCAGCTCTCCTGTCACCTATTGTAACACCTTTATGAACATCAAGGCTACACACTGCCCCCTAAACACCCACCTGACAGACTCCTGCTGAAGAAATGTGGCTGCGGTCACACACACACACACACACACACACACACACACACAGTGTCTCAGCAATCACCTGTAGCTCAGGACGACTTTTAACCTATTTCCATTTCAGTCAGTTAGATGTGCTCGTTCAACCCCTGGATATTACATTTACACCCTGAATATAAAGAAATAAAACACAAATACAAACTGCAGTGTGTATACCTGCAGAAACACGCCACATTCACAAGGCAACGTGCTGGAGGAATGTGATAGCATTGCCTCTTCCTCTCACCATTTTATACCTTAATATGAACACCCCGCCACCACACAGATAACATTAATTTTTTTCCAGCATGGTCGCATCTGTCTTGTAACCACTGGTAACATTGGTAAAAATTGGTAGTGTCCTTGGCAGGCCTTTATTTGTGTTATGCATTGCTGCAGCTGAAGCAGCAGAGGGCAGTGGAGTCTCACCGATCTGTCTCTTCTATCTTCCTCGCTTTTACTTTCACTTGCCTCTTCTCCATCTTCCTTTCTCGACCCCCCACCACGACCCCCATCCCTTCCCCTCCACCTTCTCTCCTCTTTCAGACTTTCTGTTCACTCTGGCGTTGAAGGGAATTAAATTACACAGTGATGTCAAAGAGCTGGGATGAAACACGATGATGCAGTAGAACTCTGGCCGGTGTGTAGAGCTACTGTACAGCGTGTGTGAGGCACTGAGCTGTTACGGGTTTGTCATCTACAACTCTCTCTCTCTCTTGCTCAACAAGGAATGGAATACAGTCTCATAGATTAGTCGTGGTGTGCGTCTCAGAAATATGGTTGTTTCATCAAAGTGCACTCTGATGCAAAACAGTGTGAAAACTACTAGCCTAAGCATCTCATTTATCAGCATAATACAAGTGCTGGCCTATAATTACTGCTGCCATTTGAATGCTCTTAGCTAAGGTTATTCTATTCTAATGACATGACCATGGCATTATGTGACAGTCTGCATGCATGTTAAACACAGTGCATACACCTTTTAAAAGTGATTGATCTTTACAATCAAAAGTGTAGTGTGTAACTGCAGGCTGTGAAACAGATGGCTGAGGGGTTCAGGTCAGGGATCCTGGATGAGTGGTAAAGAAAAGCTGATAAACACAGGCCTAAGATTCAGCGCCATTCATCTTCCCACCTCTAACCCAAAAGAAAAGTTGTGTGTGTGTGTGTGTGTGTGTGTGTGCATGGGTTGATAACAACCTCCTACTTAAAGCTCAGCAGAAAGGACAGGATGAAGGGGCTCAGAGGGAAGACGGCATGGTGAGTCGCCGTCATCCCCTCGATGGCCACCTCAGAGATCAAAACACATTGATGAACCACTCACCGCTGTCTGCACTGTATACGGACCTGGGAGCTGAGGACACAGAGACAGCAAGGGGGGGTGGGGGGAGACAGAAAGAAGGAAAAAAAACACATTTCACCAGCTTTACACAATACAAAAAAATGAAAATAGAATCTCTTGCTTCGGAAGTCTTGAGCCTAAAAACTCATTAGTCTCAATCAATTACAATTGAAGAACTTTGCTTTGTTGAAAATGTCATGGCACAGAATGGATTCCCTAAAATTGTGTTTGAAAAACCCTCCAGTAAAACCATGTCATGGGGTGCAGACCTAAAGGACTGGAGAACAAATCCCGAAAGATCTCTAGAATCGAATCTACACTTGAGTTATCTTAAAGTTCTATTCACTTCAAGCGTCGTGGCTGTAATGCTGTCGGCAAAACAGGAAGCTGCTTAGTTTACAGATTAAGTAAACACACAGGTTGTCACAACATTTAACATCTTACAATGAATTCAAACATCTATCTGATAAAATAAAAATCAGACTTGACACCTGGAACAAAGTTGGAGACAGCTCATGAACAACACAGACATAATGGACAAAAGTAAATGTTGGGACATGCTACTGCTTGACGAAGCATTTGCTATGAGCAGACTTCTCTTGAACATTGATTTAAAAGCTTCTAAGGAACTGAAATTGTTAACAGGATGTGTGGCAAATAAGCAATCAGCAATCACCTGGTATTTATTAGCTGTTGTTTCCTGACACCTGCACCAGCCGCTGCATGGAAACCGAATGCTTCAGACTAAAACAATGTCTTTTTTTGGACTAACTCTTCTCTAATTTATTTATTTTGTATTTTATTTGCAGAAGCCCAGGGGTGATGATGAAAAATGAAAATTAACTTTTTTTGAATATACACATAGATACACATATATTGTCTCTACATATACACATACAGTATACACATACACACACATATACATACATACACATATGCATACAGTATAGTCTATGCGATAGTGTAAACATGCGTAGTATGTGAGACTGTGTCAAGTGGGGTTAATAAACCTATCACATAGTAAAAGTACGAGGACAAACAGTAAAGTAAAATGAGGGCGTTAGTTTTCACTGGAAGAGAAATAAAAAAATGCCAGCTGTTGTGGGACGTCTATAAAACATCAGCTGCGTGAAGATATGCCCCTTACAGCATCAACATGCAGACATATCACCATTAAGACCTACACATCGTATAAAATATGAAGCAGCATGGGCACAGCCCTTGTTAAAAATGCATATGTTTATGGCATTCACCCACTGCACTTTGAAATTTTAATGGACTTGATTATTTCTCTCAATCATAGGTGTTGGAATATGAAACGTAATATAGGGAATTTGTAACAAATAGTCATAAAGTAACAAGACTTCGAGTCTGCAGCCATGCTAGCAGTTCTGTGAGGCTGCACTTAGCACAGTGGAGCTAACTGCATCATGCTCACTTGCTCACAGTGGCAATGCTAACATGCTGATGTTTAGCAGGTATAATGTTTGCCATGTTCACCATCTTAGTTTAGTGTGTTAGCATGTTCAAATTTGCTAATTAGAACTAAATACAAAGTACAGCTAAGCTGATTAGTTTTGCAGGTATTTAGTCATAAACCAAAGCACTGGACAAACTGAAATGTTGACATAATGGTGCTAGATGAGAAGTCAGGAGGATCACCAAAGTTATTACAATTCATCTTTAGGGTGACATGAATGTGCGTACCAAATTTCATGGTGACCCACCCAATAGTGGGGATATTTCAGTTAAAACCATAAATGTGAACCTGATGGTGGCAGTATGGCAATAGTCAGAATCATCACCAATGTCATTAGGATTCATCGTCTGGGAACCATGAATGTTTGTACAATGTTTCTTGCCAATCCATCCAGCAGTTGTTGAGCTATTTCAGTCTGGACCAAGCGGTGGACCGACTGGCACACATTGCAATTTCTAGAGCCATTCTGCTGGGTGGCTGAAAAACGGCCGCAAATCAATTAAAAATGGAAATTAAGTCACCAACTGCCAATTATTTAGTGTCTCTTCTAACCAACGGTGGACATCCCATTTTGGAATTAGGCTCTTCTGAAGAATTGATGAGCACGCACACCTCTCACAGTGTTTCTAATCTGTATAATAACAGCAGACACTATAAACCCACAGTGATTACGCAGCACTGAACACCCACATTATGCGCACCCCTCCCTGTCTGACCCCCCTGTGCACATAGCTCATTTCCCTCTCTCTCCACCGCTCTGACCCTGATTTACCTCTTGGCTTCGTGTCATACATCTTCTCTGAACAGCTCCAAATTGCTTTAGCTGCTCACTCGCTCGCTCTTTCGTTCTTTTAAATTTAATTCACTCTCTATCTCGTTCGCTCTTTCTCTCTGTCGCTCCTGTTATAACGCCCTCTCTTTAATTCCCATTTGACCTACACCTAAACACTCTCTCTCTCTCTTTCATTCTCCGACTCTCTCTATCTTTGTCTCACCCGTACATGTGCTGAATGCAATGAGGACTGGGATCAACGGGAGGGTTAGTACAGAAGTGGGAAACTAAAAGTTGGAAGAATGCAATCTTTGGTAAAAAGCTATGATGTGCTTTCCTATCCTTTATTTAACCAACCAATAAAAGTCTTACTGAGATTGAAATCTGTTTGCAGCCATGCTAGCAGCTTTATGGATGGTAATGTCCGTCTGTTGGTCCACCACTTTGGTCCAAATTGAAATATCTCAACAATTACTTTAAGGATTGCCTTTAAATTTTGTACAGACATTCATGGTGCCCAGAGGATGAAGCCTGCTGGCATTGGTGATCTTGTGATCTTTCCTCTAGCTGTTAGCATGTGATAGCACTCAGCTGAAAGAACTGCTGTGCCTCAGTACAGCCTCAAAGAGCTGTTAGTGTGACTCTTAGTCACACATGTTAATGTCAAGTATGCAACATGTAGTAACACACAGACTTACAGCCATTGAGGGAGCTTAATCCCATATTGTTCAGTGCCTCCTTGCTGCTACAGCGAGAACTGCGTCTGCTCCCCCACGGGTCATTGTCATGACAACCTGACCGCGCCTTCATCTCCTCCTTCAGGATCATCCTGCCAATTCCCTGTGGAGAGGGAAGGAAGAGAGGAAAAGAAGGAGTGTGTTAAAGGGTCCAGAAAATAAGGTGGGCAAAATGGACAGATAGATGGAGAAATAAGAGATGGTTGAGTGGGATGGATGCATGGGTTGATAGATGGTGATGGAATAATGCAGGATGAGACAGGAGATTGTTGGCTATTGTTTTGACAGATAGAGGAAAGAATATGAAGTGAAAGACCTAGTATCATGTCCGATGGGTGAGGTTGGAAAGGAGCTTTTAATTAACTGGCTCATTAAATATTAACACTCACACACACACACACACACACACACACACACAAACACTTAAAATATAAAAGGGAGAAGCAGGAGAACGTGTTCCTTTCTTACCTTGTTTATATTGTGATTCCATCCATCCTCCTCTCCTCCAGATGAAAACCTCCTAACCCTGGAGACTAGAAAGAAAGATTAAGGGAAAAGAGGGCCTAGGTGTGTTCTTTTGTTTTTTTGTGTTCTTCTTTTTTTCTTTTGTTGCATTTGGTGTAAATATGGGCTTCTAGGCACTTGTGTGTGCAGAAGTGTTTGTGTCAGAAAGCGAGGCAGCAGTACCTTTTGGAGAGCCTGTGTATGGGTAGTAGTTGGAGTCCGGGTGATAAATGCCGTTACAGTGGGCGGTGGAAAGGCGACTGGAGTTGACGAGGTTCTCATTGGTCTTGCTCTTATTGGCTGTTGGAGAGGCAGATATGTCTGGCAAAGAGACGATCAGAGAAAGAGAGAGAGAATGTATTTTTGTCAACACACACAAAAAAATGTAGGCACTGAGAAGTGAAAAGTCACCCATGGGGGAAGAATGCTAAAACATCTTCAGCTCTAACAGAGATGATCTGTTATGAGAATGCTTGTTTGCTGTTGGTTTCTAAAATGTTTCGCTGTTCGAACCAATGTTAGTGTGAGAGGTTTTGTGCATGAGAAACAAGACGGACAAAGTAGTGCATTTACTTACAGAGAGGGGAGGGCACAGCAGGGGGGAGGAAGGGAGGAGGAGAGGAGACGCATCAAAAGCAAACAAGGGAACAGAGAATAGAAAAGGAGGTCAGAGGAAGTTTGATGGGATACGATGCATAACCTCAGGTAAGCAAGCAAAGTTGCCAGGGGTGTGTTGCGCACAATGCTGATGAAGGAAGGTAGTTAGTGATGTGAAATATCTAAAACACACTGAGACACGACCCAAACGTGTGTGTATCAAAGCTGAAATATCATAGCAGCAGATGGACCTGTGATTTCCTTGTGGGGATGAGAGAACGTTATATCTTAAAGGGAATTGTTGAGAGGGTTTTGGCTTTTGTTCGACGATGCGAAAAAGTGAGTCGGTGATAACAAAAGTCATATTTCAACTGATGCTGTGGACAGTCCAATTTTACACTGGACATGTAAAACCTACTGAGCAATCTGTCCCCAGATGCCGTGCATACTTGTTTCAGGCCCGAGACAACCTCCTATGCCCTGATCCTGGTAACATGCTTACATTTAAAACAGATATTACAGAAGCATTAAAATGTAGTAACATGGATTTTGTCCTGCATCAGATCATTCATGCATGTAGAGCTGTTAAAATATGGCAAAACCATTCATGTGTAGTTGAGTGCGTGTGTGCTACATCTGTTATTCTCAAACTATCAATATCTTTCTCAGTTGTCCCTTCGGTTAACTGAACCAAATGCCTCCTTGAGGAGCTCTAAAACGTTTGTTTTTGAGCTGCAGCCAGGTTTGACTAAACATTATGGTACTAAATATACAGTATGTATACCTGATAAGGGTGTTGCCTTAATATAAAAACTATAAATGATTCATGCTGTAAATTCAAATTCGTCCACAGAGCCTAGATCACAGATTGCCTGCTCAGACTGAAGAGCGAGAGGTTTGTCAGCACTTTGTAGCTCGGCGTTTATCATCCAGAGGTGTTTCTGAGCAACTGTAACTCTGTCTGACCTGCCACCTGAGCACTGATGGATCACCTACACCCTCTGAGTATTTGGCAATGCCTCTCTCAGTGTTACTTCACCTCTTGAATCACCCTTTGAATCTGTAATCTCACCTCTGATGTTTTGTTTCATTTTGTTTTAGCCAAGTCAGCTCATTGTAAGTTTATTATTCCCCAGCGGATTCACTCATTTAGGATAGTGCGTGGTGAATGCCACAGTCATAATTAGGCACACAACGATTCAACATTTTTTCTCTCAATGAACCTCCCTCCTTCAATAACTGCTGACTAGCCTTTACATCTAGGAGGCGCACTTCACCAACAATGGCCTTTAAAGGTAACCTTAGTATATTTAACCATCAGGTCAGAGATATTTCATTTACAATGTATACAAGAAGAATCTGAAATCTGTGAATGGGAAAGCATTTGCATTCTCACTACTTTCCTTTGAGAGAAGTTGCAGAGGAGGACTGACTGTCGTCAGAAGCACCAGATGTTACACAGACTGCAACTATAACAGAGATTTAGCTCAGTTCTTTTCTCACATCTGAAGAAGGCACTGACGATGTACACGACAACCTACTGGCTGACAGGTAGGCAACCTAACAAAAACTATAAAAAGAACCGCATTGTGAGGAATTGACTAACCTTGTCTCTTATAGATGGGGGGCTTCCTGTAGATGTTGGTTTCCTCAGAATCTGAGAACGGAAACAGCAAGAGAAACAGTATGGTAAGCACAGGGAATAGGGGGAGGAGGGGAGAGGAGAGGAGTGGAGTAATCTGGATTTCCTTATTCATCCCCTCCCACCAAATTAGTTGTATTTATTCACAGTCTCCTTAACCGTAAAGCTGACAACACGGGTAATAAACTGCTGTGGCGGAGACAGTGCCATGCATCCAGACAACCTGACTGACGTGCAGAGAGGCTGATTAACACAGATTCACAGGCTTATTACAGGAAAGAGCAGCAGATGGCACTGGAATAAAGAAGAGGGAGGAGAGCAGTTGAAGGGTGGAGAGAGGGCTGGATGGAGAGGCAAAGGAAAAAGATGAATGAGAGAAGATGGAGAAACTTAGAAATGGCAGGAGCACAAAGCACCGTGTAGCTCTCATTTGACTGAGGATTCTGTACAATCATTCAGCTTTGAGTGCTGGAAAAGCACCACAACAACATATTACAGTAAATAAAAAATAGTCTGTGTTTTAACCTGCAATAAAACAAAAAAACATTACTTCTAAATACTGCACATAGCATGCCACTAACCCTGCCAAAGTTAGAGGTTTGACTCCCAATGGGCCATGCACACTAAATTTGTACGCACTCGTGACACTGTGAGGCACTTTGGATAAAAGCATCGACCAAATACATTTTTCTCAGTGTTGAAAAGCATGAAGGGAGTGCCGTCGTAGGGCTGGCAAGCAATCGCAGCCTCGGAAAAACAGAGAGAGAGGGAACATGCAGCGAGAAACGGACTGAAGGCAGGAGGAGGGAATGATGGAGGGGAACCAAATGCACAGCTTGCAGTGAAAAGAAAAGGCCTTTTAAAGTGATGGGAACAGAGTGAAACACTGAGGGAGGAGAGGAGCATTAACGTGATAAAGTGGAGGGTCGAGGGGATGTTTAAATAAAATTAACTGGTATTAGTTGTTAGATTAAAGCACCCATATGTTATACAAGAGCTCCAGATCAGTAAGATAAATCAAACAGAGACTAGCTACTGTGCATTTTTATGGATGTTAAGATCTCATTAAAATAACTGAAAACACAAAAATGATGAAGGATGTATTCATTTTCTTCTCTGCTTGGGTGATACGCGAAACTTGTAAGGCATCTAAAATCGAATCACAGTGATTTTCATTGTCAGTTAATCTCTTAGTTGTATTTTTGATGAATCTATTTATCGTTCAGGCCAAAGTGATCTCTTCCGTTTGTTTTTCTTTCGACTGACGAATGGACAAATGGACAAAAAGCAGCAAATCCTCACATTTGAGAGGCTAGAACCAGCAAAACGAAAAAGAAAAAGATTTCAATAAATCAATAATAAAAATGTGAAATGGCCACAGTCTCACAAGGCTCACTGGGAATGTGGTTGGGTGTTTGTTGGGAGAGCCGCTAGTGGGTCAGGATGTGGGTCAGTGTCTCTAAATCAAATTGTAGAAACACATTTGATGATTAATGCTTAGATAGAGTCTAGACTCTTAGCAGTCTGAAATGACACTCTACAAGGTTGAGTATAAGTAAATATTTGGAGGGTGGGTTTCGATCTGATGTGGGGAAATTTGGGTTAGTAAACAGGTCGGGGGTTATGGATGACGGCCTACCTGGCACATGGAAATTCTTGGGGGCTCGGAAGGTGGTGGTGGTGGGTGTGGCACACCTGGGCTCTGGCTGACTGTAATAGGGTGAGCCTCTGCCACTCTCACTGCCTGCGGTCAGCGCAGCCAATCACAGTGAGAGAAACCAATGCATGAGCAACAGAATGGCCCGTGTCCCCAAACAGACAGACAGAGAGACTGATAACCTTATGAATCACATTTTTGTGTGTGTGTGTGTGTGTGTGTGTGTGTGTGTGTGTGTGTGTGTGTGTGGTACGTGTGGTACGTGTGTCTTTGCTTGAGTGGGCTCAGTACCGGGGAGATAACAATGCAGTGGGGAGCCTCCGTGGCGACTGTGTGAAGGAGAATCAGTGAAGGCGGAGCTGGAGGAACGCCTCGTTCTCAATTCCACGCCGTCCAAGAGATCCTGGAGAGAGAGGAAGAGAGAGAGAGAGAGAGAGCGAGAAAGAAAGAGAGAGAGAGAAAGAGAGAGAGAGAGAGAGAGAGAGAGAGAGTAACATGCTTTCATTTACTAAATGCAGAAAATTAGACTACACAAGGCTCCATCCAAAACACAATTTTAATCACGTCAAGATTAGTTTAATATCCCATACTGTGCATGTGCCGCACACACACACACACACACACAGACATTCTCAGGATATTTGGTCAGTGAACATTTAAACCAGTTATGAGGAAAGACTGCGGATAGTTTGTATGTAAGGTAACATGAGGGCAGGGAGTGCTGTGGCCCTAAAAAGTGAGTAAAATACTTACATGAGAGTATGGCGATAAGGAGCCCAATGACTGGATGAGAAGGAGAAAAAACGAATTGTGATTATATGACTCATACCAACAAAAATGACTATGTCTTCATAGAAAGGTATCATAGATGAGAGCTATGGTCAATTTCCTTTTATCTGACTGTTTGTACGACAAAATGTAACAGAATCGCCTAATGCTGTTGTTTTCATTATTGATTTTTGTGTGTGTGTGTGCACACCTGTCCACAGCTGTAGCGCTCCAGAGTGTCATCTGAGAGGTGTGTGTGTGCATGGTCGGCCTGATAAGGGATGATGTCGGGCCGCTGGATGTCATATATGGCTTTGACCCTGGGCAGAGACGCCAGCTGCTTATAGCCCAAAACATCGCCATCAGCTTTAGACTGTGACAGAGCGGGAGAGAGAGAGAGAGACAGGTAGACAGAGAGAGAATGGAAACTGAGCCATAAATAGGACGTTTGACATAAATAGCAATTCAAAAAGAAAGATAGAAGAAAAATGAAAGGCAGTAAGACAAATGCATGCATCTAGAAACACACGTACACATGCAGGAAGCAAAACTGACAAAATACAGAAGGGTGTGGCAATAAACATTTGACTGTAGACCCATAACTAAGGCTTTAAGACACTGCAGTTATTAACGGATAGACAGCAAAGCAGGGGGGACAGACGGGTGGCAAGAGACAAACAGACAGAATGAGCTTTCAGGGACTCTCTGTGCTTCCGTCGCTCTCGGTTATATTTTGATTGAAGGCTGTGACAGTGACAGCTGAGGGCGTAACCATAGCATTGTTGGCGTAACCATGGCGACGGCGGTACTCACACAGATGAGTCGGTGAGGGGAGCCGAGGAGAGGAGAGGAGCCTGGAGGAGAAATGGACGCCGTCTCAGAGGTACGCCTCAGCTGCTGGGACAAATGTAAGAGTCTGAGGTCAAAGTAAAGTAGCCACTTTTACCATATATATCTAATTAAAGACATCATCCACAACATTAGACTCTTTATCACTGGTTTGACATAGAACATTCAGTTAACTTCATAACTTTTACACTCTCCACGTGTTGAATACACGTGCAACTATTTTACCTCTTTACTAGTGAAAAATAAATACAACTGGAAAAAAAAAGTCTAGCAACTCTTGATGCTATAACTCAACTTAATTTAAGTTTGTCTACCAAAAAAATGCTCAACTTATCTATTCAGAAAACTATCAGCAACATATATACATAGCATAGAATTATAAACTTAACAGATGTTTGACTCAACAAACTGAGATAACTATGTGGCCCTGAAGTTGGGTAAACGCAAAGAGAGTTTTTTCAACTTCTACAGTTTTGCAATGTAACTACAGAATATCTTTTTAATTTTTATTAAACATTTATGCTTATGGCTGTCCTATCAAGTGTCACTTCAAAACAATACAAAGTTAACAATTACAAGGAGATAAGAAAACCGATGAGATATACACCGATCAGCCATAACTTTATGAGCACTGACAGGTGAAGTGAAGAACACTGATTATCTCGTTACCATGGCACCTGTCAGTGGGGGGGAAGTATGAGGCAGCAAGGGAACATTTTGTCCTCGAAGTTGATGTGTTGAAGCAAGAAATATGGGCAAGCGGAAGGAGTCTGTGATGGCTAGATGACTGGGTCAGAGCATCTCCAACACTGCAGCTCTTGTGGGGTGTTCCGGGTCTGCAGTGGTCAGTACCTACCAAAAGTGGTCCAAGTAAGGAAAACCGGTGAACTGGCGACAGGGTCATGGGCGGCAAAAGGCTCATTGATGCGCATGGGGAGCGAACGCTGGGCAGTGCAAACATGTGACTAAAAGGAAAAGCAGGCTTTCATTCTCTTAATTTTAAAATGCTGCTTATCCCACATCCTGTATGTACAAAGACTGTAAGAAGGAGATGAGGACAGTAGAAGCAAAGTCCTGTGATGAACCGGTGTTATTTGCATGTTCATGCTACTGTAACTCTTTGCTCTGGCAGGAAAGCTGCCAAAGTGCAGCCCTTATAAATATTTCAAATAAAATGCTTTTCTGAAACATAAAAATCTAAGACTTCTTGTAAAGCTCTTTGGATGAGTTCAGCCAAGTAAAGCTTCAAGACTAGTTAAAAAAATGAATTACCATCCTCGTCATAAATTGCACATTAGCCTAACAAAATTAGTTACGGGTAAGATAAAAAACAGTATTAGACAGAGAGTTTGGTTTTAAAACAACACTACATTTATCTGCAGGACAGCTTTGTTTTGGAACAATGTAGATTGTTAACCAAGAAAGAGAAATGTCAGACACAGAGAGGCGGAGAGAAATGCAGGACAGAAACAGAAATAGAGGGTATTTTGAGTATCACTCACCCTCAGTTTCCTCTCCAGCCGAGCTGCTTCTTTACACATGGGGTGCCAAACCTCTGAACCTACGCACTCACACACACACACACACACACACACATTTTAGCTCAGTTTACTTTGTTTACTGTGCGTGGGCAGCATCCATACAGTTTTATGGGATCCTATGAAGGGTAGATCAGCCTTTCTCAAGTGCATCAACATCAATCAACAACACACACACACACACACACACACACACACAGGAGGCAGGGAATACAGCTGTGGAGGCAGTTTGTCTGGTCTGAGGACAGAGGATGTACGTCTTCTTGTCTACACACACAGATGACCAAAGAGGAAGAGAGGGAGAGAATCTTTAACCATGCTAGCGGTGTGGCTCTATGGATATCAATGGCGGTTAGTCCTCCACTTTGGTCCAGGCTGAAATATCTCAACAACTATTACATGGATCACCATGAAATGTGGTACACACATTCATGGTGATGAATCCTGCACTTTGGTGATCCCCTGACGTTTCCTCTGGTGTCACAGTGAGTTTGACATTTGTGGTTTTGAGTGAAAATTAACTATTGGATGGATTGCAATGAAATTAGCTACACACAGTCCTCTCATTCTGGCAAATAACTGTAAAATAGCTGTAAAAGTAGCCCCCCCAAGGATAAATTGTTATCCCTTTGTGTCACGCCCAGCGGACCCCCGCCTGTGTTTCCTGCTTTTGTGTGTCCTGTGCTCCCTCCCCTGGTCTGGTCCACTCCTTATTTGGTCATGCTCCTGCCCTCGTTAGTCTCCCTCCTGTGTTGATCCCTTCCACCTGCTCCCAGCCCTCACCTGTGTCCGTTTCCCTCGTCAGTCTGTGGGAGTATATATGTGTCAGCGTTCCCCCGGCCTCTTGTTGGTGCATTGTCGTCTCGTGTGGTTGTCTCAGTGTGCTAGTCCTAGGCAACGTTCCATGTTCCTAATTAACTAACTATCTAAATGACTCAAATGAGAATTAAATCCCAAATCATGCATCATCTTGCAAATGAGACAGAGCTACAAAGAAAAATACATAATAAGTACTATAATACAATATTACACATTCAGCTGCCTTCACTTACTGGTTGATTATTTCTTTGGTAATTTAGAAGTGCACATTCATTGCATACACCATGCATACATATAAGCTAAACATAACCAGAACAACTTTAACAGTCATCAATGATCATGATCATTTTGTTTAAATGCCACTGAATTGAATGATAACGAGAGACTAAGGCAGGTGAAAAGAGGAATAAAGGAGGTGGCCTGAGAGGAAAGAGAAAGGGAAGAGGACACATTACTACAGAGCAAAAGAGGGAATAAATGGAGACTACTAGATCGTATCCGTAACAAAAAACCACTGATGTCTGGATGTTATATGCATGTGGATCAGACAGTGATAATGACAGTAATATATCCACTCTCTCTCTCTCACACACACACACACACACACTAACTCTATAATTTGGCCTTGGGGCAAAGCAGGTCAGTCGAATGGACTAAGTTAGATGATCTTAGCTCTAATATAGAACCACTATCAGCACCATAAATCTGACCTGCACACACTCACATACAGATGCACGGGGAAGTAGACTACACACACACACACACACACACGCACACATGTACACAAAATCAATACTGTAGACAGAACCCATGTGTGGTGATTCAGTGCACCCCCGTCCCCACCCACGCTCCTCAACTCTGCTGCCGAACAGATGTATGGCCTTGGACTTGAGATCCTTTATCCTTTATCTCCTGGATGAAGAGAATCTAAATGGCATTGAGGAAAGGAATTTAGTCCAAAATGCAAAATCAGTTCAGAGAAAATTAGCTGCCTGAGACTTGTCACAAAATAATAATTTAAACGTAACTCCTGAGGCCTCCGCTGGCTTTTCATGTAGGAATGGAGCTTCAGCTATGTTTAGACAGGCTTTTATTTGTCCTGTTTTATTAACTATGCAAAATGAGGTTAATCGGTGGACAAAACTGGCTTCCTTATCTTGACCGCTGATATTCAAAAGATGGGATGAAGGCCGTCAGTGGATTCCAGAGAAACTATATTGACATTTCTGCTTATGCCATTTGAAATTCTAAAGCTATAAAGCAGCAGATATTTAAATGGCCTCGGGCATTTCGCTTTTTGCTGGATCAAACAGCATACGCATCAGGCTAGTGTAGCCATTCAGACATTTATTTAAGCTCCTGGTGTTTTATTGAGAGAGAGAGAGAGAGAAAAAAAAGAGGTAAAGGTGTGGGATATTTGTTTTTGATGCATTTATTTTATGTGCATCATTATTTATTTTATTTCCCAGCTTAAAATATATTATTGACAGAAGCACTGGCTCTTATTCTCAAGAGGCTTGATGGGATATAAACCTGTCTAGGCCTGCAACCATTAGTTAATTAATCTATTATTCGATCAAAATAAAATTAATTCATAACAATTATGAGACTCACTAGTAATGAAGAACTAGTGAAACAGTTCTCGATCCCCACCTCCAACACATACACACATAAACACACACACACACAACCACACAAACACACACACACACTACTTCTTATTCCGGACATGCATCATGAGATTGATTGCAAGGGTGCATGCGCTTGTGTTTTGTGTGTGTGTCGAAATTGAGTGTGTCTCACGAGGGTGATTGTTCAGACCTTCTACATGTCTGAAGTCATCAAAAGGAGTGAATGTAACCTTGGCGCAGCTCACTGGAGCTCAGCACACACACACACACACACACACACACACGCACACACACACACGCATGCACACCTGCATGCAGACACACAAATGCGCAAACATGCATTCAAGCAGATGTACAGGCATACACGGGAAATGACGCTTGAATGCATTTAAAGGCACAGATTAAACACACATACACACACACACATATAGACTTCAGGTACGATATGCAAATGCTTAGATTTACTGGTGGCAAGTGAACAGGCGAGCAGCAGAATGTCAATGAGGTGGAAGAGTGGGTCAGCCGCATGTTACGGTACAGTAGCTCTATATTTAATCTGGATGAACCCTCTATGTTACTCAAACTGTTTTTAACTAAAGCGGTGATGGCACTATCTGAATGTCTTCTTCTATTTCATCCTTTAGCTTAAAGAAACATGTGTGCAGTTTAGGATTGCAGGGCTCTTATTTTCAGGTGTGGCCTGTATTCACACCCATATCTCCTGCAGTATGTTAATATTCAGCTAGTTTGCTGCCCATTTTTCTTCAATATATCAGACATGTTGATATTGTATCTATCTGCAAAATGTTCACAGTCGACATTTTAAATGGTTAAAAAAAACATTAAGCAAACTGCATAAAAATTAAAGTTTGTCCCAAAAGTTCAAGGAGGTTCACGGTGTCCTCATGTCAACCTATTTGAATCCAAGATTGATCTTATTAACTTTAATTACAATAATCTAATTACAACAAACAGAATGTTCTGGATGATTGGATTTAAACCTCTGACGAAGTTGATTTCCTTCAGATTAATTCTGTCAGGGGCAGCGCAGAGTAATGGACATATCAGCGGTGCAGGTTGAGAGGTAATTGACTCCAGCCTTTGTGTATACAAAGAAGAAATCAGTTGGGGGAAGGTGTGTGCACGAGTGTTTGTGTGTCTCCACCACTCAGTGTAAAGAGTGTTATATGTGCGATCAATAACTCATACAACAGTCCTTTGTTAAAGCAATCATTTATCAGGTGACCGTATCCTACTTCTCTCTTACTTGCCTTCTCTATTTGTCACACGTGCACACACACACGGACACACACCTACACACACACACACACAAACACTCAGGCCATCTGGATACTTGCAGGGTACAGCTAATTCAATAGCAGTCTATTTTTATACCTGTTAGCTGTACAAATGCGGAAGCACCTTTCTATGGCCACAGTCATCCATTCACTAAAAATCAATTCTATTGGTTTTAAATATATTGTATCATTTGTCTGGTTCTCCTCCCCTCTCCGTTTTTCCCCTCACCTGTAAGGTACATTTCCTCTCCTTCCAGGAACATCATGTGACAGCGGGCACACCTGGCACAGCTGGGGTGGTAGCGCTTCCCTCCTGCCTGCAGGAGGGATAGGGACGAGAAGGAAAGGAGAGGACCCGAAAGAACAAATGTGAGGAAACAAATAAGGCGAAGTGGAGCAAAAGCAGACGACACAAATGAGGAGGAGAACAGAGCGGCGATAGGAAATAGAGAAGCAAATTTAGGAGATGAAGAATGGCGAGAGGCGCGATAAGGAATAGAAATAAAGCAGGAATGAATAGGGGGGAGGAGATGGCAGAGTGTTGCTTTGTTGGTTTTCCAAAGCTGCTTCGTCATCAGTCAACACTTCAGTCATTTGAAGAGAGACAGCTGCGTTTCTTTCACAGCTTTTTATAGCCTGACACACACACATACATGCACACAAACCCACACTTTCTTTCACAGAGACACACAAACACACATTCTCCTTGTTGTTCCAATCTGTCTTAAGCACAGAGCAGATGTACATATCTACACATGGAAAAATGCACTCACCTCGAGGACTCTGCCGCTGATGTACCTGCTACAGCTGTCACACCTGATCCCAAACTGATTGTGGTAGTCAGTCTCACAGTAGGGTATCCCATCCCTGCCACAAACAAACAAAAAGCAAGTTCTCATGTACCTCCTGGCTTTGTACAACTATTATTTATCCTGCAACACACTGTTTGTTAATACACGAGTCAAGGTACACAAATCTACTGGAGCAGAAACAAAAGAATCCTGCAAATTTCACACCCGATTTTTCATTCTGACTTCAGAGTATGAACATTTAAATGAATACTGTGGGTGTCATCTAGTTGACTAAAAGACTGATTGAATAATTGTCGGTTGTTTTCTTGCAAATACAATCTAACTGAAATACGGAGGTGCTGGTTTTAAGCAAACATGCCTACAGAAGAAACTGTACATAAGGGGGGATCTAGCCACCTACTTGCTGATGTACTCTCCAGTGAGCGCACAGTCACACGTTCGGCATTTAAAACAACTGACATGCCACTGTCTCTCCAGAGCCAGCAGAGACTGACCCTGCTTGATCTCCTCGCCACAGCCCGCACAGTCTAGAGGAGAGGAGAGGAGAGAAATGCAGCAACGAGAAAACACACAAGGAAGATGAGAGCAGTTCCCTGTCCTAGCCTCTCCTCTCTGCCAACCTCTTGTCACTTCTCTCTGCTCTCCTCCTTCCTCTCTCCTCCTCGTCCCTCTTTCCTGTCGTGATAGTCACACTGTCTTTGCCAGATGGAGCTACCAGAACCAGGCTACAAGACTACCTGGAGCAGCAGGCCACCATCTGTGCGTGTGTGTGGGTGTGTAGCTGCAGGGAAGGTGACTATGTTTTGCAGCCTTCAGCAGGTGGATAGCAGAACTCTTCTAGTGTTTTTTCACCTGTAAGGGAGCAAACAGTCTTACGAGCTGGATGAATCACAAAGATGTGATTGCTAGTAAATGGCCAGAAGGTGTGCATTATCTTTAGGTAATTGAACAGCTCAGATCTAGCAGTTTAATTATGTCACACTGATATCAAAGGTGCCCTGCGATCGACTGGCGACCAGTCCAGGGTGTTTCCCTGCCTCTCGCCCAATGTTAGCTGGGATTGGCTCCAGCCCCCCCCTGTGACCCTTCGGGATAAGCAGTATGGTTAATGAATGAATGAATGAATGAATGATATCAAAGGGTAATGCTGGTCATATGCTATATTTTTCAACAATGTCAACAAATCCCACAAAGAGACTAGAACAAACAAAGAATTGTCTCAGCAGGCAAAGCCTGATTACTCCTCTGTGCCAATTATGTCCAAAAATGATCAACAACACATCAGTGAGCGACACTGTTGCACTTGGTGGCATGTTCCTTCATTACCATGAACATGGGCACTGTAATTTATTTTGAGACAATCCTATACACACCATCCCGCTGCTGTAAATATTCGCTTCAGCACTAAATGTGTATTATTCTGCAGCTGAAAATAGTCCCTAGCAAATACACAATTTGTGTTTGTTTGAGCAATGTTTGCTAAAAACTGTAGTGCCCAAATGTTGTTAGAATTTACCTAACCTTCTGATCAGCTTTTAAAGATTTATGTCTTCAGTAGGAACAAAGGGGATTGTGTCCAAGAGTCAAAAAAAGGGCAGGGAAGTCGGAAAGTATTGAGAGAAGGACTAAACATAGTTGGTTTAGGTCTTTTTATGGGATTGATTAACATTAGGAAAAATACACTGCGATGCCAGACTTTAATGCTAAAAGCTGGAGGGTTAACTTTTTCAGCGGTTTCTCCTATTTGTTGGAGTAAAATGGCACCTAAGCTAGTTAAATTCACTGATGAATATCACACACACAAATTCACTGATGAATTTAACTACGTCATTGAAGACTCAAAAGCTAGTAAGTGGGCCTTTGAAATGAAATTATTTAGCCACACATACGTTTCCCAAGGTTTAGAATAAACGTCCATGTCCTTCTAAAATAATGCTTAAAGGCTTACAGCAAATGGTGTTGTAAATAAGCAATGGTATCCACACAGCTCACTTCATGTATTATTTTTGGATAACACTGCACAACTTGTCATGCATGATCCCCAACAAACGTCACATTACAGTTTATAAAATTTCCAGTATGCATGTGGTTCAGTTAGCATGTATGTCTGGGTCTGCATATACTGTATTTGTGTGTGTGTGTGTGTGTGTGTGTGTTTCTTACAGCTTGGTCCGTAGACCTTGACGGGCTTGTCGCTGTTCAGAGTGTGTGAGCACTGCTGACACACACACTTCTTCCCACAGAAGGTCACCCTGTCTCCGATTGGGAACGGACTCCTGAGAACACGCACGCACAGACAATTTCAGTGAAGTGATGCAGATATGACGTTGCAGAAATTCTACTTTTTGCAACATGCACTTAAAGGGTCACTTCCCACATATCACACACACAATAGTGCAATATCTATCTGTGCAGATAGTTACCATTATATTTATAGAAGCTTTGACAAATGCAACTGATATTTTTACCCTAACATAATGGATGTGAGTGGAATGGCATTTGTGGTTCTCGCAGCAACGAAAACTATTATGAGACAAATCAACAGCAATGTTCTTATTGGGACTATTTCATAACAAAGACGTAGGGCTGATAAAACTGGCTGATAAATGATAAAGTGGGCACTGCTCTTCTACAATCAGTAACACAGAAAGCTCAGACTGAATACAAAAACTGGTGAGAATCCTGTATTTAGCTACATGTCTTTCTTCTGGTAAGAGTTTTGCACTCTGCACATATTCAGTGTGGTTGTTTTGGGAGTTAGGGCAATGCTTTGACAAAAAGTCATTGGAGAGAATGTGCTGATATGGCCATTTTCAAAATGAATAAGCTTCATTCGCAATTTCAGTGCAATTTCTTCTTATTCGGTAGAGTGATTACTCACACACACACACACACACACACACACACACACACACACACACACACAAATGGGGTAACTCTCTCCAAAAACTCTCACCATAAGCAAACCAAAACCTAATGATCCATCACTGCATGTAACACACTGTGTAACATCCCATTCTATTTTCTTGGTTCATTTCCTGTTTTATTTTGGTAGTTCATCCTCTTGTGTGTATGTTTCCCTGCCCCTGATTCCCTCGTTAGTCCCTTTTCTATACCGGTTCCTTTCCTTTGTCTTTTGTTGATTCATTCTGTTTGTAATTCTGTTTATGCCACTATTTGTGCTGCTGCTTGGACTACTTGCCCTGTGTTTGGTTTCCGTGTTCCTGTCTTGGCTTTGTATGTTCCCTATGCTTCCGTCTTTCGGAGCTGGACTCCTACCAACCTACCAGTACTTGCATTACCCAAATGTAAGCTCATTACTACAAATAAATCATTGATGTGCTCCCGGCTTCCTGCGCTGTCTGTTCTTGGGTCTACTGAGTTGAATCATATACTAGATTTACATGATGTGTAATAAAGTGAGACAAGCCAATTGCAACAGATCTCCCATATGAAGTGTTTCATATTTAAATATCTCTTGGATCGTCTTCCTCATCAACTTCCCGCTCCACTGATCCATTTACCACTGTTGGTAACGAAACAATTATACCAACAATTCCTAAATAGATCTATCTGATGTTGTTCCTGGAATCTGTTGGAGCCACTCTCCCAGTTTTGGGGTTACAGCCCCGAGTGTTCCAATTACCACTGGGACCACTGTTGCCTTCACGTTCCACATCTTTTCTAGCTCTTCTTTCAGTCCTTGGTATTTCTCGCGCTTCTTGTGTTCCTTCTTTCTGATGTTGCTGTCACTTGGGATTGCTACATCTACCACTACTGACTTCTTCTGCTGTTTGTTCACCACTACTATGTCCGGTCTGTATATGGAAGTCCCACAGGATCTTAGCTTGGTCGTTCTCAACTACTTTTGGAGGTGTTTCCCATTGTGACCTTGGGACTTCCAGCCCATACTTGGCACAGATGTTCCTGTACACTATGCCAGCCGTATGCCTTGCCTGCTAGTATCTTACACCCCACCGTTATGTGCTGGACGATCTCTGGGGCATCTTTGCACAGTCTGCACCTGGGATCCTGCCTGGTGTGGTAGACCCCGGCCTCTGTTGATCTTGTGCTCAGAGCCTGTTCCTATGCTGCCATGATTAGTGACTCTGTGCTGTCTTTCAATCCAGCCTTTTCAGCGACTGGTAGGATTCCTCTTTCAGCCGCTTCTTGTATCTGCCGGTACATTCTGCTGGTACATGCTGGTACATTCCATGCAAGGGGTTTTCCTCCCATGATGGTTCCACCAAAAAATAAAAAAAACTTACATAGTCTGTGAAAGTTTAATGTCTCTGTAAATTCTGAGAAAATAACCCTGGTGAAGTTATGGGGGTTTTCTCAATTTTGGCTTGGGACTTGTAATAATTGTATAACGGAAAACCTGCAGTACAAACTGAGGGTGTGGAGAAGGATTGGGGAGTTTCAGGCAGGTACAGTAGGTATTGAGTTACATTATGGGAAGTGTAGGGTTTTTAGGTTGTGACCCATACTAGGTACTAAAACTGAGGATAGCTGCAACAATTTTGATCATTCTCTCAATTTTAATGTCTCTAACAAGCTCCCCCCAACATTATGGAAGCATGATACTAAATCACCAGCGTACGCCTTTGAGTTACATAGCAATACCAATTTTAAAAGGTGTTTCCTAAACAGGATACTGCATAAATCCTGAGTAATCACATGTCTCTGTGTGCTTACACAAATGTTGTGCTTTACTCACTTGAGCTGTTTCCCATACTTTATTATTTTCAGTAAAGCACTTCATGACAAACCTAGAAAAGGCATGCTTTCAATAAACTTTGATTTGCTACTTTTAATTAGCCACAACAAGGTTGATTGACTGAACATTTCAATTACAACATCACCTACAGTGTCAAGATTCTGCAGTAGTTCTGGTGTGAAGTGGTCAGTGAAACCAAAGCCAGACACAGAAATGTACTGGCCTGCAGTGCTTGTACATGATTGCATTTTAATTGTAAATGGCCACCTGCAGTATGCAAGAAGTTGTGAACAAACTTGCAAAGTCATTATGCGACTCTTATGTGTTGTGTTGATGAAGCAGGGCCAGGAGGATCCCTGAGGACACAACACATAGAGGTGTAAACAGTGTTGTTAAAAATTTTAAATATTTTAATTGCACTACTCCTATTACTACTACCAATACCACTCATCATTTTAAAAAAATACATTGTATTCCAATACTTTTACTGTATATTTTGGAATATAGAATTTTTATCACTGAATTCACAGTGCAGAAAAAAACATTTCTGAATATGAGGGAAAATAAGGCCCAGAAATGTTCTTACCTGCAGATGCTGCAGACGAAGCAGTGTGGATGGTATGTCCTCCCCAGCGCGGACACCACCTCTCCAGTGATGTACTGGTCACAGCTGTCACACTGGGTCCCGTAGAGCCGCTGGTAATCCTCTGTGCAGATGTACTCGCCGGAGTGGTGGAAGAAACCTGAGTGCACCAGATCACAGCCACACACTGCACATGTGGAGAGAAGAAAATGTAATCAGCTCACTGTATTGCTCAGAAATGCACGGCAGATGGAAACCTGTACTGTATGTAGTCACCGTGTGGCAGGGGTGAAAGAAGCTCTTTTCTTGCTACAATAAAGAAAACTTCAAAACAAACTGAACATTACCATGTAGTTTGCATGCAAAATTCAGGTATTTATGATCCTAAGCCATTTCATACATATGACCAGTGTGTGTGAGCTTCCACAAACTGCTGCTGTAATTAAGATACTTTAGTTGTCAGCCTGCTTTGACACAAACATCAGTGTCAATCTAAAGATTTTACCCTCTGGTTTGAAGGTAGTTAAATGTACGTATGGTGAGTCTTTTGGACGTGTGCATGGTGGCTGAGGGGGCGGGGTGATTGACAGAGCAATCTGTTGTCCTTTATGACCTCTAAAGGGTTAATACTCTAATCGGGTTTGGGGATTAGACCAGTAACCTTTTAATCTGTTAAATTATTCAGTATGTTATGGTTGTCTGTGCATATGTAATTCTCATACACACAATATACTGTATTTATGTAGACAGCGTTGTGTGATAGACACATGTCCAGGCAAAGAGACACATGAGTGCACACAGATACGCACTCTGTGTTTACTAGATATACTGACAGCATGAGCTGTGGCTTTTATTTAGCCGAGCTGAGGGTGAGGAGGCCACTGCTGAGCTGGTTGGTTAGACAGTTTAAAAGAAGGACGATAATTTGTTCCGGCCATCAAGGAGGCAGCAAGCTCGCTCTTACCTCCCAACGGTTGTCTTTTACAGACTTTATGACAGTATGTGCCATTTGGTGGCCACATCCAGGCTAGTATATCTTCTTAAAGTGCCAGCAATTTGAAGCTTCTTATCATGTGTGTCCCCCAAAATAAATTTAATCAATGAAGCTGTCTGTGCTGTGCTTTACCCACTCAGCTCAACACAAGTCAACACATATCTGTCACTGTGATATAACCTGTAGTGTACAGGCCCAGAAGGTAGAGGTATAAACTGCAGAGTGCAGTATAGAGTGGGACCATGAGACAATCTGGATGTACTATAAATCAGACATCTCAGAGGCAGCAAACGGATCAAGATATCTGACAGTGAATTGAATGGCTGGTTTCTAATTAAGCTAATGGCTCTAAACCCAGTGGAGTGAATGGATCCGAGGCCAGCGTGTTAAGTGGCTCAGAAAGAGAGAGAGAGCCTAGCAGCTGCCTAACTTATGTCTCTACTGGAGTCAGCCTGAAGACATAAAGACAGTAAAGCAAGTTTTCTTTGAGCCTGAAGCCAAACTGCTGACCATAAAGAAATTGCCGTTATTGCCATGAACATAGCCACATTTTAGCATCAAAGTGAGGTATTTGTATGGCACCGTCCAACAACACATGCTTTACATGAGACATTGGTTTTATTCTTATTTTCTAGAAAAAACTTACGTGGTCACCATAAGTAATTACTCATCTTCTACAACTCACATTACGTGGTGTACCGCAAGGTTAAATTTTAGGTCCAATTTTATTCTCTATCTGTTCTCTCTGTCTGCTCTATCTGCTTCCACTTGGTCAAATCATCCAACATCATAACGTCTCTTTTCATTGCTACGCAGACGACAAACAGATATACAATCCCCTGAGACCCGGTGACTCAAGAAACCTAGCTGCCGTCTTGGACTGTCTCAATGATGTCAATTGTTGGATGGCAAATTTTCTTTTCAACATTTTCTTCAACTAAATAACTCAAAATCAGAACTCATATTGATCAGTCCACCAAACCCTACAAGTCTCATTGAGAGAAGCCTTGGTCCATTACGGCCATTCAGAAGTCAAGGTTAAATCTAAAGGTGACCGTTCTTTTTCCATCAGGGCCCCTCGACTCTGGAAGAACCTGCCTCTTTTAAATCACTTCTTAAAATGCCAGCCTGACCTTTTTCGCTCTGCCTGAGACTACAGCTGTTCACAGAGTTACAGCTTCTGTATGTGCTGTACACACACACTGTATATCAACACACACACACATATATGTGATAGATATGTCCAACAAGTCAACATTCATTTCTTTTTACTATCCAGTGGGATTAATGTGGTTATCAGGCAGCGTCAGCATGCAAACCTACAAACAAATTCTTTATATATATCCACTGTTTTTCTCTGCTTCCAAAGGTCATACAGAGATGGACACTTGAGGAAGATAGCCATATCCTTTTCATCTTTTCTCACCCTGCTGATAGCGTTCACACATTCATCACTGTCTAAATGGAAAGCTATTAAGATGTGGAGGAAATCAGGAAAGACAGGGAGCCGTTGAGGCTTGGCCTCTCTGGAGGGACCGCTGGTATATTTGGATTTCAGATCGCAGGCCATTTTCAAAAACTGTCCTCACATAACAAGACCCATGCATTAACATTTACACTAGGTATGCTTCTTGACACCACTTTTAAAATTCAGCTAGGATATATTTAATCTCACGAACTAGCAACATCATCAAGCAAAATTTTAATATAGTTTTGCTGGAACGTTTTCATGCTTTTTCACTTTATTCGACTAGTCTTTTGCAAATGGAATGGCATCGATCCATTCCTTTGGTTCAGAGACATTCATGGTTCCCAGATGATGAATCCTACTGAGTTTGGTGAGCCTCTGACTTTCCTTCAAGCTTGACATGTCATGTCATGAAATTTCGTACAGACATTCCTGTTCCCCTCAGGATGAATTGTAATAACATTGGTAAGCCTGTGACTTTTCATGTAGCGCCATCCTCAGTTTAAAATGTCAATGTCAAGATTTGGCTCAAACACTAATGACATTCCCATTACGTTCAGTTGTATTTTTGTGCTAACCAGGAGAGCGCCTAAGCACAGCTTCACAGAGCTGCTAGCATGGCTGTAGACTCTGCTTTGCTGTCAGTGCATCTTTATTAGATTGACAATAACCTACTTCATGTCTAAGTACTGAAATGTTGCTCCTAAAAAGGATGAACGAGCAAAGCAGATACGATGTAGAGGCTTGTCATGTCTTATAGACAGAAAGTAAATGGAAACTGATTTATCCCAAAATCTCATTGGTTGTTATTTTTATTCCCACATGAACTACTGCAGAAAGACATGCAGAAGATCAGAAAGGTTTTCTACATTTAGTCTCTGTTCTGTTTGCTGAATCAGCATTAGCCAGACAGTTCCTGCAGAGACGGCAGCATCTTATACACAGTGATTTAATCCTATTGTGCATACTGGTAACTAATCAACTATGAGTCTGCTTGGAAACGAACAAGGCTAATATAATCAGTGATCACCAGGATAATCACAAAATGGGTTTCATTTATTTTATCCCTATATTAATTTTACATTAGTTTGTTCTTTGTTACTTTCATTAAGGCAAAATTCATGATAGATTTAAAGGAATTCAAACTCAGCTGGTGATTGTTTCTGCTGGATGGTTGGTTGGAGAGACCATGAACATCTTTATGACAGTCTACATCCAGCCTCCTCTCTGCCTCACTGTGTAGTGCAGCCATACTAAAGCTCTTTGACATGGCGGCCACCATGACCCCAAGGATCCCAGGGACCCATAAACTTATCCTCACATGACGACTGTAATATTACTGTATATAGTCATTCTGTGGGGTTATATTTTCTAAAGTGAAAGATCTTTCTAACTTTCTATTATAGAACTAGAAGAAGGGGAAAGTGAGAGAAGGCGTGTAGAGAAAGCAAGCAGAAAATAAATCTAAGGTCACAAATAAATAAAATACATCTAAATCAATCAATAAATAAAATTATGCTCAATGCATTATCCCAACATCTCTCCCCTTCTTCCCTCTCTGCTCCGTTTCATTCTTCACCATCCTCCTACTCACGCTCCCTTCTGCTCATCAGGGGGAAGGTTCAGCTGCAGTTTGTCGGAGGCACTGCAGTATTTAAATACTGTTCTTCTACATCTGTTAACAGTGATTTGTAGCCTATTACAGAGAAGGGCTTGAGGTCTGGACACACATATACACAAACACACACAATTGGCAGAAAGTCAACAGATAATGATTTATCTGTTTGCTGCCAGCGGCACAAGCAAGGTCGGGGGAATGAAAGAAAGAGGCAAAGGGAAGAATGGAGTTAAAAAGAAGGGATATAAATGAAGATGGATGTAAGGAACAAGAACTCCTGGAGGCCTGATACACATGTTGACTGTCTCATCTTTCTGATTTAGCTTCCAGAAAAACACACACACACACAAAACATACAAGCACGCACAAAAACACCAGCACACTGACCCACTGTGCAAATGCTCATGCAAGGACACACACACACACACACAAAAGAGTGCTGCACAGCTGAGCTGATACAGCGGCAAACGCTTCACAGTTTATCCTTGAAGTCTCTTCTGAAGAAAGAGCCGGGCCATCCGTGACTGTCTGTAAGGCTGAGAGTACACCCCTACTGATGAAATGCAGTGAATCTCGCTCCTGGTATACGCTTCAGCTCTGAAACACAAACCTGTTTCAAACCAAAGTGGGTCAGGCTTGCAGTAAGCTTTACCTGTGGTTGTACAACCCATCCAAATTCATTACTGTGTGCCTGTTGTACATGAGGACAGAGTCTTTATCTGAAAATGGGATTTGAATAGTATAATGGATACACTGCCTTTTATCTCAAAAAGCTTTGTGAAATATTACAGTCAGAATCAAATTGAATTTGGGTTATTTTGTGTGTTTGTTCTTTACAAAAAGAGATGCCGTAAAGTCATAGATGATGCTCATGGTTCAATGTTGTTATGAAGGAGAGGAGAGGATTATTTTAGACATGAGGCTAAGACGAGACGAGGAGAAAAGTGACGAAAGGTAAGATGGGAGTCAAGGGAGCGATTAGAGGAAGAGGAAAAGAGAAAGCATCACATGTGAGGAGAAAGGGAACCAGACAGCAAAGTGAGGAGGCAAGGATGTGGAGGAAGAGACGGGGGGGGGACCCAGGGGAGGTATCAATGAGGATATCGATCTGTCCATCCAGCGCACGTCTGCCGTCCTGTCACTCTTCCCTCATCTATTTGCATCATCAACATGGGATGGATTTCCTGGCTGCAGCTCCTCTGCGTTTGCGTTTGAGTGTGATGAAGACGGACGGATTGATCAAAGGGGGCGAGGAGGAGAGACAAAGTGTAACCAGTCCACAGGATTTGGCTGCATCATTTAGAACTGGTAGAGAATGGGGGTTATCAACAGTTAAGTATTAACATTTGTGTAATTGAGGAGTTAGGACTGTGTATTTGCATAACCAGCAGGACATGGAGATACTATTCTGAAAACTGGCATCATTTGCTTTCAAATGAGGGCAAATTTATGAATGTATTGCATATTTTATGAGATTTTATTAGAGCAGAAATATGTCATTTACAGAGTTGCATCGGCCTCATTGAAAACTTAATTTGCAATCATTTTGTTCTTATTGCTCTGTGTTGATGGTAAAATCTGAGTTTAAATTCTAAATGTAATATATTCACTTGTAGGCACAGCATGTATGGTGGTTGTTTGATGGGGATTTGTTTTGCAGGTATTAGGTCATAAACAAAACTATCGGACAAATAAAGGTTTTGACCTGATGATGGAACTACATGAACAGTTATGGGATCACCAACATTATTTCAATTTATTCCCCCCAAGTAGGGAATGAGCTTGAATCTCTGTATCAAATTGAATGGCAATCCATCCAAGTGGACATTTCACTCAAAACCAAAATGTCAACTTCATGGTGGCACTAGAGGAAAAGTCAAGGGATCACCAAAATCATTAGGATTCATTCTCTGGGGTTCATGAATGCACGCAAAATTTCATGGCAATCCATCCAATAATTGTTGAGATATTTTGGTCTGGACCAAAGTGGAGGACCGGCCAGCTTACTGTTAGCTGGACTAAAAACCTTACAGTTGATTGTCACTGAATAGTACCCAAACCAAGGTCTTCAAATACATTAAAAACCTGTTTTATTGAAATCATGAGAAGGATGTTAAAGTATACCATACCACAGGATGCCAGACCACCAATTAGTCACTACACTACCCAATAAAAGACAATCTCAAATCACACACAAACACACGGGGTTGCTTTCTCATCTATCTCATGTCTGTTTTGACTTTTCGTTCATTCCAAATCTCAGAACAGAAATCTCTCATTGTGACCTTCTGACATTCACAGCTACAAACAAAGAACGTGAGAGAAGAGAGCGAAAGAGAGGAGGAGGAAATAATGAGCAGAAGATAAAAAAAAGAAAGAAAGTCGCCTGTGTACTAAAAGCTGACGATTTGAGTCTTGTCCACTTCATCAGCTGATGTCTTCTCAGCCCACAGCCCATTAGCTAAAAAGTCATTAAACTGACTCTGCAAGATCAATTGTCCATAATAATAAATACTGTAATATCAAAGGAGGAGAACACATCCGTCAATAAATCTAGCCCGTGTCCCTCCTGTCAGAGGGAATGAGTGCTTCGAGTGAGCAAACAATCAGTCAACTACACAATCAATCTTTCAACCAAACAAACAATCAAAGCAGTTGTTTCAGCTCAGGTTATTTTTGAGATCTGCAGCATAACATGGTTATTTCATAAAAGAAACTTTTTTTAAATGAAACTAAAGAAACCCTCCTCTGTGGTGTTCTGTGGCTGAGTGCATTCAGGGGATGTTACTGGCAGATAAAACACGCTGTGGGACTGTGTGGGTCTCGGCCTGTGAAAGGAGCTGGTAGGAGTCCGTCTACGGGCTGAAAACCTGCTTACTGACTGCACTGCTAAGGTAGCTGCTGACTCCAGACCTCTGTTTGTGCCTCTTCTGTCCCACCTGCTCACTGGTGGAGCTCAAACACGCAAAGACACACACAAATACCAACATAGTGTGTGTACGCGCACACACAACGTTATGGAGAAATGCAATTTTGACTTGTGTTTTCTCCGCTGTTAAGACCTCCATTTCCAATAGAAATGTCCATGTGGAACATTAACAGTCGCACAGTTTCACTCTCACTTGAAGGTGGGGCTCAAATACCAAT
Organism: Gadopsis marmoratus; assembly: GCA_036023855.1. NCBI lineage: Eukaryota > Metazoa > Chordata > Actinopteri > Centrarchiformes > Percichthyidae > Gadopsis > Gadopsis marmoratus. The sequence goes on along the minus strand of JAVQJF010065321.1, from coordinate 1,261 downwards.
CATACCTTATTATTGGTACATGGTTAAAAAAATAATGTTATTTTTTTTTTCTTTGTTATTTTGTGAATTCTGTGAGTATACATGGAGTAGCTGTTTCCCCCTGCTTCCAGTCCTTAGTCTAAGCTAAGCTACTCAGCTGCTCACTCTAGTTTTATATTTTTAGTACAGACACATGAGTGGTATCAGTTTTCTCAACTAACTCTCAGAAAGAAAGCAAATATGCATACTTTCCAAAGTGTGTAGTGTGTAGGCTACTTTGGCTATGATGTGTAAGTATGGCTTACAATTTATTCTAACAGAGATGTTCCATAAAATAGTATTCATATTTACACCATGTCTTAATAGAGACTAAATTATATGATTAGGCCATTCCATGCCCATTATCACTAAGAGTACATTTTTTCAATCATCACACCTTTTAAAAGAATGTGTCATATCTAGCGACGGGGTCAACCACACCTCCACATACTATACCTCACTGATCCAAGCCTCTGTTTTTGATATTTAAACATTACATGTGCACTGATTGTTCCCCAGTGGACTGTTGGGATATTTAGACAAATCACCATACAATGCCTCTAATGTTTAAAAGATCAAAGATCTCCCGACCCTCTGTTCACGGTGGAGATATCACATGTCACCTTTTCTTTCTGGTGACAGTGACGTCCAATTACTGATGCTTCTGTGTCACTGCGTGTGGTTTGTTTTTCTTGTATAATACGGTTTGTGATTGACTTTGATTCTGGAAGAGTCATGCTTCACTTTCTATTTCAGGGAAGACAGAAGCTATCACTGATGCAATTGTGCTGGTTCCTTCTTGTCTGAGTACTGGTAATTATTTAATAATTAATTATGCATATTGATGTGGGTGGAATCCACACATGAAAAAATAAATAAATAGGAAGGAAACGTTGTGTGTGAGTGTGTGAGTGTATGTACAGTACATAGGCGTGCATGTGAGGAGGTGTTGATGTGCGCTGAATATGTGGCTGCGTGTTTGTGTGTGTAGGTGTGCGGCAGCTTTTTACCTTGGCAGGTGAAGCAGTGAATATGGAAGTGTTTGTTTTTGACGCGCACCACCTCTCCACGACAAACCTCCCCACAGCGCTCACACACGATGGGAGAGTTTCCACGTCTGGAGAGAGGAGAGCTGCTGTTGTTGTTGTTTCCTCCATAAAGGCCTGACTGGTAATGAACTGGTGAGAGGAGAGGAGAGGAGAGGAGAGGAGAGGAGAGGAGAGGAGAGGAGAGGAGAGGAGAG
>JAVQJF010065314.1:0-16301 GCA_036023855.1 Gadopsis marmoratus | reverse complement strand
CATTTGGGCTAAATTCATTCAGCCCAGAGACAGCAGCGCGGTGCAGCAGTGCTGTGACAGAGTGAACAAACAGGGGGCGCAAGTGTTGTTGCTGTAACTTGGCATCTGATATGATGCTGTTGCTGCTGCAGCGCAAACTATTGATGGGTACAATGCATTTGTCAGCCCCCCCACCCAATGTCACCACCAGCCGTCACTGCATATAGAGTTGGTTTAGACTTGCTCTATATTAACAAGTGCTATGAGATAACTGTGATGATATAGCGCTATATAAATAAAATTGAATTGAATTGAATTTAATTTTAATGTTAGCATGCTGAGCCCAAGATGTCATAAAATGGCCACTGTACAAAAGATGTGTGCCGTCACTGAAAATAACTTTTAATTCCCCTGTTAATACAGACATAAAGAGTAGACATGGCTAATACTAAGGGTGTCCACAGCTGAGAGGTGACGATGTTTCTTGGCATCGCTAAAAAATACTGTAAACCACAACTTTATGCTTTCATGAAAACATTGTATCAATTTGATCAGTATACATAAATAAAAATGAAATCCTAAATTCTGTTGCACCATTAGTGTGCATTAATTTAATCTTTTACACCAGTTTTGAAGTCGACTCCGCTAATTAGAACAGAGCACCTGTACTCTCCAATTTATAAACTTGCACAAATTATTACATCATCAGTTTGAGAAGTCTGCCATTTTTTTAAAGATGTTTCACACATGTAACAACAGCTGGTTTATTTTAGTCAGAACTGTGCTGAGTGTCAGACAGGAGTGATGAGACGTTTCTCATGAAACACCTTCCTTTCATTCACACTTAAACCAGACACGCCTCAAAAAAGTCTTTCTGCTTGCTGCTGCCTATGAGACAAAGGATTCTGCCTCTATCTCATTTAAAACATTAATTCTTGAAGTCATCAATACCTTTTTAAAGGCATCCATTTGTGCTTGGCTAAACTGTAAAAAATGGTACAGATAATGAAAATCTCATATTCTCTATTCTGAAGGAAAAAGACATTTAGTCCACACACTAAATATTATTGCAAGCTCTTATTTAATGAAGCAACATTTTCCAAAAACATTAAGTTATTATAAGTTCTTCTTCTTTGAGGTTTTACGGTAGTTGCCACCCACCCTATTTTCTGTAATTGTGTCATCATTTCTTGTTTTTCAAGTGTACATTTCCTACATGATATAATGCTCTGCTCAATTGTCTCAGCCTCATGGCACTGATTGCAAAGACCCGTTGGCTGTTTTCCTGTGCTGAAAGTGTACTGCTAAGGTTGCTGTGCCCAATTCTCAGCCTTCTTATTATTACTTGCACTCTCTATTTTGTCCCCCTAACTTCTTAACATACCTTCTCTAATTTTACACAGGTGAAGTTACATTAATAAGTAACGTGATGTAACTTAACTTAACTTACAACCTAACCAACTAGTTTTGGTGCATAAACCTAACCAAACTGCAACTGTTTCACAACATTAACCACGTTTATTGACGACAAAGTTTCAGTATGACTGTTGCTGGTACTCTCCAATGGTCTAAATATATTGATTTTCCAGCGGTCATATACAGTGTATTGTTTTTGGCCACCACGGTCTAAATATATTGATTTTCCATATATTCAATATTCCATATAATATATATTCCATATATATTGATTGATATTTTTGATTTTCATATACAGTGTATTGTTTTTGGCAAACAACCTATTCTGCCGTTTAGCTACGAGGACATGTTGGGTTTTCTTTCTATTCTATACACAACTCAAAAAAATGAAAGGAACACATTTAAGCAAAGTATAGCATCAAGTCAATTAAACCTCTGGGACATTGATCTGGTCAGTTAAGTAGCAGAGGGGGATGTTAATCAGTTTCAGCTGCTTTGGTGTTAATGAAATGAACAACAGGTGCACTAGAGGGGCAGCAATGAGACGACCCCCAAAAACCGGAATGGTTTTACAGGTGGAGGCCACTGACATTTTTTCCCCTCCTCATCTTTTCTGACTGTTTTCACTACTTTTACATTTGGCTAGGGTCAGTGTCACTACTGGTAGCATGAGGCGATACCTGGACTCTTCCAAGATGGCACATCATGCTATGGGATAAAAAATATCTTTATTAAAGTCCCAGTTTTTATACAATATAACATGCCCAACATACCCTGCGTATGTTGGGTATGTTATATTGTTTTATTGTTCCCTCTAAAATGTCACAAATATAGCAAGGAACCATTTCTCAATTTCTACTTCTGTCTCCTGGTGATAAAGTCACATTTGACTGTTAGCTGGTGGGTTTTAGTAGATCTGATGTCAGTTTGCAAAATGTTTTACATTTCCAAAAGAGTATGATTATGCACTAACTAATTAATTAAATTAATTAATTTCTCCCTCATCCTCTTCTTCCTGATGTAACAGCAGAAGTGAGGGAGGTATGGGTGGAGGCCAACAATCTGTAACTCCAAATCTGACCATAGTGCCAAACCACACTGTGCGCTGTATTTACTAACGCTCACCTTTGAATAGTCCAGTAAAATATAACTCTGGTTCATGCTGAAATACATCATGCTACTGAAGCTAAAGATGCTTGCTTGTCCCTTTTACTTTGACTTTAAAACATACTGCAAGCTTGGAGACATAGTGACTACACACAGGACTAGTTGACTATATGCTGTAGCTGTTGAGCTAGGTCTTCTCAGTCAAACTGGCCCCCTGAGCTTCCTTTTTTCCAATTTTTCAATTTACTGTGCTGTTTTATTAACTTTAAATTACATATAAACATAAGAACAAAATGATAATTTTTGTTTTCTTTTTGCTTAACCAGGTCCAGGTCCCAATCCAGGTCCTTAGGTCCAAAACAAAGGAAAATCAGACTATAGATACAAAGATGCCATTGTGTCTATAGTCTATAGGTGAAATAAAAGTGGCTGGTGCTGTCGATGTAATGTACCTGTGATTCTTGTTCACTGCTGCATAACATTAGCATGGGAACCAGAAGAATCTGTAAAGTCATGTTTTATCTGTACTGGCTGATGTGTCTGGCCCATTCAAACAGCTTTCCAGCTGACCTGGCCCAAGTCGGCCAATCACAACCATTTATCTAATAAGAGGCCGGTTTGATACGATGACTGTACAGAGGGAGCGCCGTTCAGGCATTTTCGTAAATAACCAGTTTGGCATTATCGCTTCGGTATTAAGATAAGATAAGATAAGATAAACTTTTATTGATCCCACAAGGGGAAAATTCACTGTTACGGCAGATCAAAAGTCAGAAGAAAAATAAATAAAAGCAATTAAAAATTTAAAACATTATATACACAATACAATAAACATGAAAGACATAAAAAGACATAAAAACAGACATAAAAACAAGACCTTAAGGTGCATGAAAGTTTAAATAAACTGGATTGTATATTTTCTTTAAAAGAACAACACACAACTGCACTTAAAGCTTTTGTTGATAAGAAAGATGTGTTTGCCATACTTAACATAACAGCATAACATGTTGTGTCCAGGCAAACTGCTGACTTACATTAGAGGTTCCCTCATATATTTTTTATTAAAAGATACAGCCTCATTACAGTTCATTCATGAATAGCAGCTGTTTTGTTTTTGCCAAAAGGCTGGAACAAACAAGGTCGCTGAGGAAAACAAAGACAGGGAAGCAGAAACAGATCAAAACTAGAGCAGTGGTGCTGATGAGAGATAATACCTTTAGACTAACGCCTGGCAAGACGGCTGACCAATCCTGTGGAGGGGAGGCAGTGCTGTGAGCAAATCATCTCCAACCTGCCACACACACAGGAGAAGGGAGGGGAGGAGGAGGGGACTGCTGCAGCTCCAAGCTTAAGAGTCAGGGTAGGAGCAGTGCTGAGCAGACAAAGACACTGCAGCAGCCTGCAGCATCTACCATCCATCTCTCCACCCAACAGTGAGGGCTCACCAGGACCTAGTCCCTTAAAACAGGAGAGGCCTGGCTGCTCGTCTGCCTGTCTGCACCCTCCTCTTCCTCCTCTTCTTCATCAGCTGAGAGAGCAGTTACTGTGGAACCATGCCTGAGTGCTGGGACGGGGTGAGTGGCAGCGAGGTCTGTGTGTGTGTGTGTGTGTGTCAGATTTATTCATATAGTAATATATGTATAGTATAGTAATTCACTGTTTTTGGATCTGGTGTCTACTACGTCAAAATAAATTTCTCTGTCTTTGAAAATTGATGTTTTTGAGCTGCTTGTGTTTGCCTCAAAATGTTAAATTTGGTATATTTCTTTGCAACAAAACAAAAGTTATATTATTATGAACCAATTTTACTGACAGTCAACATAAAGTAGCTGTGTTACAATGAATACATTTTGTCTTTATATTCTGTATTCAGAAGGAGAAATTGCAGCGTCAGTCAAATGATGGGTCATTCTTTGACTCTGGCCCACTGACACACTTAAGCTCGTCAACAACGTGCAATGCGCCGACGTGCATACCTCTGTGGATAAACACACGAAGCATGTGTGTGTATGTGTGTATGTATGGGAAGTATTAATCCTTCAACCATTTTGGCAATGTTTTTGGCAAAAGTGCGTGTGTGAGGAAAGGGAGGTTCTTTTTGTTCTTTTTTTTAGGGCTTCAGTTCACCATTAGAAGTTATAAATCCAACTAATCATGTTGCATGTAGCATCAATAAAGCCTTGTGTCTTATTTTGACTTTTTTTTTTCACATACACTGAAATGTATTGTAAATTCCTCTTTGTTTTCCTCCTGGACGTTTGAAGGTCATAAAGAGCTCTTCCTCTGTGTTTACCAGAATCCAGGCACTGAAAACACATTACAAACAAAGCCACTGATGGAGTAACTGCCTCAGATTAGATTTCTGATTGCAGATAACACTGATGTTGATGCTGAAATAACAAAGAGATAATCTGGCTGGATTAACTCATAACTACTGCCTGCATGACAATCTGCTGCTGGGTGGGGGGTTGTGCAGAATTTTGGCAGTTGGCTGCATCTATAAGTGCTGTTTGTTTCTGCACTGTGATTCATTGGGAGTTATTTAATTCACTCCAAGTGAATTATTTTACAGTAGTGGATGGCTATTGAGAGATACTGCAGATTGTCAGCAGCAGGTTGACGGAGGATTTTTAGTTAGCAGTTTCTCTGTGCTTAAGGTGTGGAAACATGCTGGGGGGGGAGATCGCTGTTTGTTTGATCATTAGAGTATATAGACAGGAGTGTCAACATCATCAATAAAGGCTTCAGTGCAATTTACTACCTATAACACACATAATATTCCCAGGAGCTCCACTCTGGTGTGTGTTTGTGTGTGTGTGTGTGTGTGTGTGTGTGTGTGCGCCACATATCTCCGACCTCCATTTTGAGTTTGGCTGGCTCTGAACAGTAGTTGCTGACAAAATGTGGGTCATGACAGGAGAGGTTTGGATACACAACAAGTTTGAGTCAGTGTGGAGCCAAAATTATTTAAAGATTAATGGGGGTTAAATGGAGCACTTGCAATGCACATGATTTGAATGTTGCAGCTTTATATTTTGGTATAAGAAACGCAGTTCTAAAATACTTAATTTTGATATTTCAGTCACATTCTCTCCCATGTTCAGCTTTTTGTGTTTATAGTACTTTCCTCCTGCTTCTCTAGCCACTTCCTCCCATATTTCACCTTAAATTTGAACATTAATTTCCAATTTCCATTTTCTTTATATGCATACTGTTCTTTCAAGTTGTAGTTTTTAAACGACATTTTCGGTCAGATGCTATTTTACATAATATTCTTTCAGTCTTTGTTTCAGTTGTAAAAACTGATAAAAGTCGTAGGTGGGCAAATATAGTTAATTGGAAAGTTGCTCTATGTAGATTAGCCCCTTATTTAATTCAATTCAATTGAATTCAATTTTATTTATATAGCACTATATCATAACAGAGCACTCATAGCACTTGTTAATATAGAGCAAGTCTAAACCAACTCTATATGTATAGACCCAACAATTCCACCATGAGCAAGCGCTAGTGGCAAGCGCTAGTGGCAAGGAAAAACTGCCTTTTAACAGGCAGAAACCTCAAGCAGAACCAGGCTCTGGGTGGGCGGTCATCTGCCTTGGATAGAGAGAAAAAAGAAGATATAGAGGAGGGGGGGGGAGTGAGAGCAGGATGACAGAGAACACACAGTAACACAGTACAATTCCACATACAAAAGATGCAAAGCAATGGCAGCTACAATGTTACTGAAGCTAAAATAATCAATCAATAGTTTTAGCAGCACAACAACAGCTACAGTAATAACAACAATAGCAGCAGCAGGCGGTCCGCATCCACTCGACGAGACCCGTGTTCATCCAGACTGCGCAGAACCAGGTCCCGAAGATCCAGACTACACACACAGAGAGAGACAGACAGACAGACAGACAGACAGACAGACAGACACAGAGAGGGAGACACAGACAGAAGGACACAGAGCGAGAGACACAGAGAGAGAGACACAGACAGACAGACACAGAGAGACAGACACAGACAGAGACAGACAGGCAGAGAAACAGAGACAGAGATAGTGACAGAGAGGGAGAGTCTGTGAGAGAGAGTCAGAGAGTGTGAGAGAGAGAGCGCTCAGTACATCATGGGATGTCTCCCGGCAGTCTAGGCCTATAGCAGCATAACTAAGGGGGGCTCAGGGTTTGCCCAGGCTAGTGGGATAATAGGGTACTATGAGCTCTTTAATATATGATGGTGCCTGACCATTAAGGGCTTTATAGGTGAGGAGAAGGATTTTAAATTCTATTCTGGATTTACCCACTTTTAAAACCCAGATTCACATTAGAAGGCACAAATTCTAGTTTGGTGAATGTTTAAGTGGCTCTAGACATTGTTGATTTAAATGTAACACCAGTCATAACCTTCAGCCATGAATTCTACTCCATTCCTACCCACGAGGGGTATCTGTTCTCATCCACTATATGCTCCTTGCCCAGTAATAGTTTATTACATAAATTCAACCCTCCTCTTTTGTCTTTTTGATATAGAAATCTGGATTCCATGTTGTTTGCAACTCAATCATTGCAAAGCATGACATGTCAGGATTCACTGTGGTCATAGCCTACTCTAATTACTGACATTCTTGCTATAAAACTGAGCCCCTGCACCTCTGCTATACTGCTGTGAAAGCTGTAAAACTGAACATTAATAAGGAACAATCCTTCTTAGATTGGTTGTTAATGGTAAAGCAGCACTTAACTGAAGTTAAATAAAAAGGAGGTTAAAAATGAATCTCTTACAATGCATAGGCATACTGATGTGTCATGTCTCAAAATGTCTCACAAGGTGTTTTTTTTTTCCGCCCTTACACCTGCTTACCCTGGGAGGGTTTAGGTGCAAATGTTCTTACAAAAACAGATGACTCTTTGTGAACCACCAGGTGAATGAGAGTGTGTTTGTGTGTTTCACAGGAACATGATATTGAGACCCCTTATGGGATGCTGCATGTGGTGATACGTGGAGCACCCAAAGGAAACAAGCCCGCTATCCTCACCTACCATGATGTGGGACTGAACCGTGAGTATCCACGAAATGTGTGTGTGTGTTGACAGATGTTTCAGGCTTTTCGGCAAGGTGTTTCTGCACTTATCAGAAGTGATAATTGGGCTCTAGTCCACATCATTCGCGTGCAAACACACACAGACACACACAAGCTTTTGTTATCTCCAGCAGGAGGTCCATTTCACAGCTATACTGATAATTAAAAGAAACTAGGGATGAATGAGTAATGAAGTTATTTATTAAAGTTTACGTAGTTTCAGCACAGTGTAGAGAACAAGTGTGTTTTATCAGTAAATTCTGAAAAAAAATAAATGTGTTGTACAATTGAAGGGTTAAATTTCAAATTTTAAAATCACTTTATATGTTTTTCTTCAATTTCTTGAATAAGAGTTCTCATCATAACAATAGGTAATTAATTATAAACAATAATTTCAAGTTAATTTATGTGTCTAAAAGGGAGTGTTGACTCTCATGATGTTCAAGTCATTCTACAAAGTCACAGCTTGCACTTAATACAGGTCATTAAATTAATAAAGGGAGGGATAATAAACCTGTGTATAGGAGAGGAAGGGTGGATGTGGAGGCAAATGATAAAATGAGTGTGAGAGGCATTGATGAAATGTAGGTCAGAAAAACATCCCCATCCAGCGGCGTTCCCTTGATGGGTAGAGGTAGGATTTGGATGGGGGTTTGGAGGACAGTGTTTCATGGACTGGAGCTAATCTAGGGAATGGCTGACTGCTTTTTTTATTGTAGATCTCTGGCTTTATTTATCTTTCCTACTGCTTTCTATTGACCCGCTTTTTGTAATCATTAAGATGAACACCAAGCAAAGAAAACAATACAAAATAAAAAGAACAAGAATAAAATAACAAAAAGGAAGAAAATCACATGGCCCCATAAAGGAAAATTGTTTATTTATTTTTTATTTAAGCAGTTTATTGTTACACTTAAAATGTCTTCCAGTCGGCAGATGGCACAGCAGTCCACCAGTCCATTGATTTAAAACACAGAGGTAGCGAGAACAAGAGAACAGGAGGTAGTGGGAAAAAATAGAAAACTAAATCAAAGTGCAGATTGTGAGCGCTGACTGGTTCAGCGCGTACTGATGAGAAAGTGGGAGAAACTTCACACCTCTGTCCTCATGTAGCGCCTGTGTTTTTGTGTACATAAAAAATCACAAACTGGTGCTAGCACCGTCACCTTCCTACCCGCCACTACTTTTTGTCCCTAACCCAGTTGCTAATTGGTCTGACAGACATGGGCGGAAAGTAGGCCAAATGCAGAGCCAGTGGGAGGAGGGCAAGCTGAGAGCTGACATCCATTATGTATTGCATATTTTGGAATGCAGTGTTCTGAGTTTTCAGAGAGAGAGAGAGTGAATAACTGACTTTCTTAGATTACAGTTGCATCCGATTTCCACTGTTAGCTCAAATTAAAACTAAAACACCCAGTCAAAGTGCAAAAAGATTTTTTTCAGGTGTCCAAATACGATGTCATTATGAGTAACTTTAAATTAAAGATTACTTGAACAAATCATTAAAGAAACAGAATATCCAGAAGTAGGCAGAAACTAGCTAGCCTAGCTTCATCAAACGCCGAAGCTGTCTTATTAGATTTAGATTTTGTTTGATTTCATTGTACAAAAGAAAAATGCAAGCAAGACATTAAGTTTTTGTGGTCCAATACTTTAATATATTTGGTCCAATAAAAATGTAAACGTCACCGTATGAGTTAAGTATTTTGAGCACCAGGTTAGAGCACTGACAATGTTGTTGGCAAACAATTACCCAGTGATCCTGTTACTAGCTTGCTAGCTAACAGGATTCAACATCTGAATAAGAAAGCTTTGGATGTTCCCCAGTTCCCCAGAAATTAAATGGGATGCGAAATTGATGAAATTATTATTTTTATTTTGTTATTAACCAGGATGTTTCTTAAGATATTGTCTTTTTATCAAGAGGGACCTGGCCAAACTGGTAGCATAGAGTAGTTAATACACAGTTAGGAACATTTACCATTGATTTGGCTACATTCTCATTTAATAAACTAATAACATATGACCTGAGAGGTATAACGGACAGAGCTTGACTATTTCAAAAAGTTTTTCATAAAACATATTTTAAATATGGCATTTAAAAGCCTGGTAAAAGGTCAGTGTTTGAAAATGAAGTTTGTTTTCTAAATTACTTTTAGCCCAGCACAAACAAGCTGTTTTTCCAAGTTCTGAACAGACTCTGGTGACACTGAACATCCATGTTGATGATCTGCTCTGATAACTGTAAGCAGGAGATAGCATTTTTAGAGGTAGACAGGTAGATTCCAAGAGTGGCTTTAAAGATAAAAAGTACCTGTACCTGTACCTGTTGATCTGACCGTGGATAAGAGGGCAAACAAGTGTATTTCAAACACATTGTTTCTTTTAATTAGGTACTTTGTCATCACTGTTTTTTTTTAAAAAAACCTACCACATTATAGAGTCATATAAATTATGTCTGTTCGCTGTTAAAAATGAAGGGGAATGAGGGTTGCATGACATATCAAATTTGCTGGAAGGAGTCTTTGCTTTCTCCTTCTGGCACAGGATCAGTTGTACAGATGGCCATCTTCAAGGCACTCCCTGAGTGTGTTGCATATTTAATGTGACCACATTCCCCTGCTCTCATCCCTCCATCTTCTCCTCCTCTGTGCCCTGCCCTTAATTTTTTCACCCCCCCCCGACGTTCCTTACACCTTATCTCTCTTATTCCCTGCTCCCCTCCCTCCCTCCTTCCCCGTACGATAGACAAGCTGTGCTTCAACACTTTCTTCAATAATGAGGATATGCAGGAGATCACCAAGCACTTTGTGGTTTGCCACGTCGACGCCCCAGGACAGCAGATTGGCGCTTCACAGTTGCCACAGGGGTACAAAACACACATGCACACACACACACACACACACACACAAATACACACTTTTATGCACTTGACCAGACATACACTTGATAATAACCACTAATGAATGGATAATTATGTATGATTTAATATGTGTTAATTATTTAGTGGTCAGGGGACTAGGCTATTGATCCACAGACAATGCTGCAGTTAATACTCAGTTTAAACTATTCATAAATGATTTGAATGCATCGTGGCTGTAAGTAAAAACAGATTATTATAATATACTAATCACACACACAGCATGTGAAGCAATGATGACCAGACGTCTCTCCACAGGTACCAATACCCTACTATGGACCAGTTGGCTGGGATGCTTCCTATTGTCGTGCAGCACTTTGGGTTTGTCCGCTTAGCTTTTAAATTACACTCAGTCCACATTTATTCACAGAGCCAAGAGCCACGCATCATGTCCTTTGTTATCTGCACAAGCTGGCAAAAACAAGATGTTTTTTGTTGTTGCATCTATTATCTCCTTTGTGTTCCATACAAAACCAGCACTTGTATCTGTTCAACTGTATTTACACAAGAACCTTTAGATATTCCATAGTGCATTCAAAAACTGAAGCTCTAATGTGCAAAATATAACAATTCCAGTTGGCATTTCTTCAGATTGACTATGACACATTTAACACAGCCTGGTTTCACAGCCATGTCTACTAACCAGCCTCTTTGACTCCTGAGTACTTTCTGTAAATTGTGCAATAGAAAATATTGAGTGAAGACACCTTCTTTCCGACAGGATGTAATTTTAGCCTGGACATACAGTACCAGCCGCAGCTGAGATGTACACCACTTGGCTCTGTAAATGCACAAATTTCAATGTGTGCTGCAAACAATACCATTTTGTAACATTGTACTTGCAGACTAGACTTTGTCAGAATTCTTGTATTCATGTAGAATCCACACATATGAACTACTTACAACAGTGTATCATTATTTATCTTTAAAATGTTGCCTCTAATGGACCAATGGTCTTTTTTAGATTTAAGAGCATCGTTGGGATTGGTGTTGGAGCTGGAGCTTATATTCTGGCCAAGTTTGCTGTAAGTCTCATCCTGATTCTCCTAACCTGTACTGGGTGAATTAGACTACTATTCTACCTTAGATTACTGTTACAGCGCTTTGGGAACCGTTTCGGTTGAAAAGCGCTATATAAGAAAGAGTCCATTTACCATTTTACCATTTACTGTTCTGTACTGTACCCAGATTACCTGTTCAGAATGAGCCTAGTGTTGGATTCAACATTTGTCAGGGTTTATGTGTTCTGAGCAGTGTTTTTTTTCAGTGTCAAAGTGCACTCTGAATCCAGTCTTACATATGTTTCTATGTCCTCTGCTCTCAGCTGATCTTCCCTGACATGGTGGAGGGTTTGGTCCTGCTCAACATTGACCCCAATGGAAAAGGCTGGATTGACTGGGCTGCCACCAAGGTACCCGTCTATTACTGTATAAAAGTGTTTTGGGTTGGTACACAGATGCAGTTTCCCCACAATAACAGTCTCTTTGGTTTTCCCCCAGCTGTCAGGTCTGACCAGCAACCTGCCAGATACCGTGCTGCCACATCTGTTCAGCCAGGTCAGGGTCTGACAATAAAATTGTTTTTCAATAAACTTTTCTTAATTTTCTTGTACTTCTTAAAAATAGGAAAAACAAGGCAAGGAATAATGACATTCCCAATTCTCAAATAAGAGATCCCAAATATCTGTTACAGGAAGATATTTGGTAAGTCTAATAGAAACAGAGCGCAATTAAGTCCCACCCACACCGGAGGGGAAAACAATTCATCACTCTCCATTGTGTGAAGGTGCCTCTTTGTCACTTCGGTCTGCAAGCAAACAACAGAAACAGACCTAAAAGCTGCTGTGTGGTGGGATGCACTACCAACAGGGTACAAAACCGAGAACTAAGTTTTTACAAGCTGCAGAACCCAAAAAGTGAGACTTTAAGAAGACAAAATTGGATCCAGACGTGAGGCATCAGCAGGAAGAACGGGAACACCGGGGGATCCTGACACTCAGCTGACGCTGTACTTTGATTCTTTTTAAATACGTTACAGTTGCTAATTTGGCCAGACAATCTGCAGAGGTTGAAGCTAACTAATCTCTGCTTTTGATCTTTGTTAGGTTAAGTAATGGTCTTACCTGGTGATTTGATCAAATAGTTAAGATAAAGTATTTTACTTCTGGCCATTCAATGGGATAATTTCTCCAAGAAAAGCAAGGTAAGGAGAAGAAGGGCACTGAGACAGACCCACAATATTGAGTTTGTCCTCTCTGGTACACATAGGGTGCTAAAATAATCCTCCGACATGCTGAAATCTGATGTTTTTAGCTCGCTACAGGCATTCTGTTAGTGTTTCAGCTCCTGGTTGGGTATTGTGGGTCTGATTGTTGCCCCCATCGGTGAGCGTGGTTGTCAGAGTATGACGCATTGTGCTCTGTCTCTATGCCTCCCTAGCATGAATACAGCAAGAAAAATATTATTTTGGCAGAATTATTTTCACCTTGTCTAAACGTAGTACATCTTGCTTCACCCTACACCTGGTTTGCACTTCGTGTCTGCAGGAGGAGCTGATGAGCAACACAGAGCTGGTGCAGAGCTACCGGCAACAGATCAACAACACCATCAACCAGTTCAACCTGCAGCTTTTCTGGAACATGTACAACAGGTGGAGAAATATAATTTCCTACACACACAAACACATAAACATAGAAGCACTTTATCTTAATATTCACAATTTCTCATCTCTTTCAGTCGGAGGGACCTGGAGATGAATCGCAGTGGGACAGTGCTCAATGCCAAGACCCTGAAGTGAGTCTGCAGATACAGTGTCATAATACAATGGTGTATATAATGCAGTGGATTAATTTTGATGGTCTGATTGAGATTAACATCTTCTGAAAATAAAATATCTATTCACTTTGAATCCTTGAATAAACTATAATTAAATCCTCTCTCCACAAATGAAGTCCTTAGCAAAATCAGTAGGTCAACAATTCTGATAATCAATAACCTGTTGAAGTCATTTAACAACAATATTTAACAAACAACATTTGCTGGTTTCACCATTTCAAATGTGAAATTTGCATCTTATCACTGTAGATACCGTCTAATATTTTTCTAATCTTGTGGGATAGTATAAACTAAACAATTAATAAAATACCAATACTGACAATATTCAGGCCAAAAACTTAAAATATAGCCACAATTTTGATTTAAGTAAAAATCAAGTCACCTCCAGCTACTTGTCTAAATATTCTGGATGTTCTTTTAGGTGTCCTGTTATGTTGGTTGTGGGAGACAACGCCCCTGCTGAGGAAGGAGTGGTGAGTTAATCGTCTTTCTTATCCAGATGTTCTGAAAACTCCCATCTTTGTGTCATCGTGCACTACCTGGCCATCTGCCCTCTTTAGCTCGCCCTTATAACTTTCCCATGGAGAGCTCTTCTTCCTTCAAAGCAGTCCTACCTCTAAGAGATATTATTTCTCAGGGGGTTTTCTCAGTTTGAAGTGACCCAGATATTTATGCTTCTGCACCAGTTTATCTGCTGCATATTCAAATTTAAATCATATGACTCCTATGTCATGTGGAGGAATGGAAACAATTACATGAAGGGAGGAAAGAGAGAAAGATGGAGAGTGACAGAAAAGTGGAGGGAAGAAGGTTGTTTTATTAGATGTGACAGATGGAGGTTATATTAATATTTTATATCCACTGATGACACCTTGAGGCTGCTGTGCTTGTGCCCACTCGTATGATATTTTTATACACAGCGAGCAGGGTAACAGAGCTGTGGAATGTGTTGAGAGATACGTATGTTTTAGACTCACATTTGCATATCCTGCAACTCATTTGCAGCTGTAAATATTTATTAGCTGACAATGTGTCAGCAGAGGAAGTTAATTTATACATCTTTTCATTACAAGGATTTTAAAAGAAACACAGAAATACATTAATTTCCATTGTGTCACCGTGTTTGGGCAGTAACAGGAGTGTACATGATTAAATATTAAATGCAGCAGAAAGTACAAACATGCTTTTGATTTGCATTAATATACGTTTTCATCACACGTTTATATTATTTGCATATAACCGTCTTTTGATTGCATTGTGCAACGTTTTGCTCTCAAACCTATTCTGTTTCTCTGCATAAAATAGACACAAATTTACCTCCATAACACTGCGGCTGTGCTCTGCCTGCCGGAGTGACTCATCTCTGCAGCACACTGCAATATCTGGGTCACTCAAAATACACACAGACTGCTGTAGTCTCCATTTCTAAACTATACGAACAGTACATCCACAGTCTCCAAGTCCTGACCATCTATAACTCTCCAGAAAGAACCATTTTTTCCTTGTTTACTGCAGCTTTTTTTGGCTTATTCAGTTCAACCTGCTGTCTTTGTCCTCAAGGTTGAGTGCAACTCCAAACTGGACCCGACCAACACCACCTTCCTTAAGGTAAACTGTTTGTCCTGATCTCAACTGCAGCTGCTCGATAACTAGACATAAAGTCATATTCGTTGTGCAATCACAACTTTAATTTAGATCAATATTTTACATACATAAAGTGATCCTAATAATTGTGACATCCCCCTTCGTGTGTCTAGGGGTTTATCCCAATTTACGCACAATATGATGCCAAAATAATGCTCATGTTAGAACATTGCAAATATTTTACAACAACATGTAAAATGTGTTGTTTGGTGAAGTCTTGAGGAAAGAAACAACTTACTTTACTTTGTATACCCTGCATAATAATGAGGAGCGTGTCTGTCTCCCATACACAGACTGGGAGCTGGTTCCACAGGAGAGGATATTGATAGCTTAAGGCTCTGGCTCCAATTCTACTTTTAGAGACTCTAGGAACCACAAGGAGCTCTGCATTCTGGGAGCGCAAAACTCTAGTGGGGTAATAGGGTACTATAAGCTCTTTAAGCTATGATGGTGCCTGACCATTAAGGGCTTTATAGGGGAGGAGAAGGATTTTAAATTCTATTCTGGATTTTACAGGTAGCCAGTGTAGAGATGCCAGTACTGGAGAAATATGATCTATTTTCCTGGTTCTTGTCAGTAAACGTGCCGCAGCATTTTGAATCAGCTGGAGAGTCTTAAGGGATTTATTGGAGCAGCCTGATAATAGGGAGTTGCAGTAATCCAGCCTTGAGGTAACAAATGCATAGACTAATTTTTCTGCATCTTCCTGAGACAAGATGTGCTGATTATTACAATGTTACGTAGGTGAAAAAAGGCAGTCCTTGAAGTTTGTTTTATATGTGAGTTAAAGGACATATCCTGATCAAAAATAACTCCAAGATTCCTTAGGGTGGCACTGGAGGCCAGGGCAATGCCATCTAAAGAAACTATATATTCAGAGAATGTGGCCAAGAACAATTACTTCAGTTTTGTTTGAGTTTAACATCCCAAAATTGCAGGTCATCCAGGTTTAAATGTCCTTGAGGCATGCTTGAAGTTTGATGAATTGACTCGCTTCATCTGGCTTGATTGACAAGTATAATTGGGTATCATCTGCATAACAATGGAAATGTACAATGGAAACCTTGAGGGACTCCGTGACTAACTTTGGTGTGCATGGACGATTCATCATTAACATGTACAAACTGACATCGATCTGATAAATAGGGCCTAAATCAGCTTAGTGCGGTGCCTTTAATGATAAAATTGTAACTATTAGAGACAAAATTCAGCACCTCCTGCCCTCGGCTGGTGCCGACCTGTCTTCGGGCACGGTGGTCCTGGAGGCAGCTGTGAAGTCTGGTGTATATTTGAACAGTTTTTCTCTCATCAACCTTCATCAACTAACTTCGAT
>JAVQJF010065296.1:0-19090 GCA_036023855.1 Gadopsis marmoratus | reverse complement strand
TGCTGTCCACATGTCGAAGTGTCCCTGGGCAAGACACTGAACCCCAAGTTGCCCCCGGTCAGCGTGGCAACTGTGTCCCCATTGGTGTGTGAATGGGTGAATTAGACTACTGTTCTAGGTTAGATTACTGTTACAGCGCTTTGGGAACCGTTTTGGTTGAAAAGCGCTATATAAGAAAGAGTCCATTTATATATTTTTTTTGATTAATTGAATAATTATTTCGTCAGAAAATGGTGAAAAATCCTCATCACAATTTCCCAAAGCAGAAGGTGACCCAAGGATATTCAATTGCCATGTCAGTTAATGTATGTATTACTTAAAACACAGAAAAATAACCAATTCTCAAATCTGAGAAGCTGGAAACAACACTTTGTCTTGATAAATGACTCAAACTTAAACTTGTACGTGTGTGTTTGAGCATTGTTCTCTACACATGTGTATATGTGTATCATGACTGACCATTAAATGATTGAACAACAAACACTTATTATTATAAATTGTTGGCAATTAATTAATTGTCAACTGACTATTCAATTAACCGAATTATCGTTTCAGTATTGGTTGGGATCTTAAAGAAATTATTTGACATTTTGGGAAATACACTTATTCACTTTCTTGCTGAGAGTTAGATGAGAAGATCGATACCATTCTCATATGTGTCGGTTAGATAAGAAGCTACAACCAGCAGACAGTTAGCTTAGCATAGTATAAAGACTGTAAACGAGGGGAAACAGCTAACCTGGCTCTGTCCAAAGGTAACAAAATCCATCTAGTAGCACCTCACTCACTAAGCTCACCAATTAACATTATATCTTGTTTGTTAAATCTGTACAAAAATTACAGTGTAAAAGTGAAAACGTGCATTTTCCCCCCAGTGCTTATGCTAAGCTAAGTTAGCCCTCTCCTGGCTGCAGCATTTAATGGACAGATACGAGCGTGGTATTGATGTTCTCATCTAACCCTCGGCAAGAAAGCAAACAAAAAATGTTGAACAATTCCTTTAAATAACCAGGGCAGTGTCAGAAATACTAAGCCATCTGAAGACAACCATCTATTGACATCGTATGAATGAACAAATGGCTGAATAAATACATCAGCTCCTTCTTGGATCCACGTGATTCTGTGCATCTAAAAAACACATGGCTGGTCTCAGCTTACGGACAAAACAGTGACGAGTTTTATTCCTCCTTTTTATTGCAGCAGGTTATAATGACGGCTTCTGAATGGGTCCAGGGAGGATTCAACAGCTCGATGCTGTGCAAGGACGCAGACTATCAAACAGCATGAGCACAATTTAACATTTCCCTCAACTCCGTGGAGGAGAAAATGGTGAAGTAATTACATCAAGCAGGCCACAGCGTTTACCATCATCAGTGGTTTCTCCTCTGCCACCTTTCTCATCAAATGTTCTCCAGAGAAACACTTTTTCCATTTAAATAGAGTCATCCAGCTTTTTCAAAAAGCTGCATCTATAAATGGGCTTTAAGTGGAAACTACAGCAGCTGCTTTTACATAAATCAGTCAACGTGTCTTTGTTAAATCGGACATCTAAGTATCGCTATGTGCTGTATACAAGAAAGGATACGATAACAGAAGAGCATTGGTTTGTGCTTCTGCCTGAAAGCAAACATTTCAAAGCAACGTGCACGTGGGAGCATGTGCAACAGTGAGTGGAGCTTCATCACCAGTTCTGCGTGCAAGTCTGCCATGCTGAGCTTTCTTTCCACACGGCGCTAACTGGACGTCTGTGTGTGTTTGTGTCTGCACCCTCGCTCCTGCTTCTGTGATACGTGAACTCTCCAACTGGGCTAGCATCCCCTCCTTCCATTGCCTCCAGGACAGGACAGAGCTGCCCAGCTGACCACTGCAGTAATTGTCTCCTCTTTCACTCACTGTCTGTCTCACTAAAGCCTCCGGTTGGTTGTTAGAGCTGCTATGGCTCTCCTCGGGATGCCACGGCTAAATACTGATGCAGTGAGTGTCACGGTCTCACTTCAGGAGCATCACTTAACAGGGCTGTCTCCCCCTCAGGCAGAGATGAGTCATTTCTGAACTCTAATGACTTTAAATGAAGAAGACTTCATTATCTGGGAATAGTCAGAATACTAACAGAACAAAACAGAAACAGGGAGAGTGTGAACACAGATCCTTGCAGGAATAGTTAAAAGAGAGTGATACATGCATACAAAAGACAATCTAATAGTCCGGCAGCTCTACATAGCCTGTGAAGACAGTTGTATGTTGTCTTCCGTTGCTCGCAAGGAGGTGGAAATTATTCAGGTGTTTCAAGAGTTTCCATTGCATTGTGACAGACAATAAAGTTTTTCTGATTCTGTTTCTGACATTAAATAGCTTTCTTAACCAGGCTAGCCTATTAGAGACATGTCAGCATTCAACGATATGATACAACGCTGGTCTGAATAAAATGCCATGTTTCTACAATGACCACTATAAATATACTCAAATTAGAGTCAGCCTTGAAAAATGACTCAGATGGTATTCAAAAACCCACTTGACTACAGTAATGGGAATAAGACTTCCACCACGTGTCACTGTGTACCTGAAGGCCTCGATGATGTAGGAGATGACAGCGGCTCCGCCCTCATGAGGGTTGGACTGCCAGGTGAGGGTGACGGTGTTCTTGGTCACCTCCGTCACCACGGGCTTCTGCGGAGGCCCAGGAAGCTGGATGAACTCAGAGACTCTGGACACTGAAGAAGCTCCGTCCTCTGTTACACAAACAGGACAACAGCACTCTTACACCACGACAATAGATTAATTCTGATCGACATTTTTTGGCCTGAAACCGGAGTGGATCGTGTCCCATTATGGCCACAGACTGTGCTCTTATGAAGAACATTGGCAGCGTGAGTGAGTAGTTTCTTGAGCACGGAGATGTAGTGTGAGAGTGACCGGGTGTGAAGTGTAACAGAGAGTGGTGTGAGTACCTCTGACAGTCAACATCCCACTCCAGCTCGACTCCCCTGTGGCGCTGAATACCACGCACGTGTACATCCCAGAGTCTGTGTCCTGTTCAACAGCAGCCAACATTTGAGACCGACATTCCGGTGCCCCCAAAAAAAGCAAAGAGCAAGCAAGTTTGACATTTTTTAAACTATTTAGCTGACTGAAAGAATGTTTAGATGAAGAATGTCTACAGCAAAATCATGTTTTTACTAATTATATTCTCAATCTGCCTGGCATAATGTACATTTACTGCAAGTACTGTGTTTACTGTACATATAGTTTGGAGTTACATCCATTTCGTGTCACTCTGTACTTCTACTACACTACATTTCAGAGGGACACACTGCATGTTTCACTCCACTACATTTAGTACAGATTTCGATTTTTACATATAAAGCATGGGATCATTTAATTCATTAAATTACCCCAAAGGAATATAAAGTAGGATAATATAACCACAACATTAAAATGAATCATAAAATAACAATGGAATTTTATATGATGTAAGTAAAGCAAGTAAAATCCAAATAATTCCTGTTTTACTTCCAATCCAAAACGTTTTCAGCAAAATACTATGTGATTTAGTACTAATTTTAGAGACAATAATGTCCTTAAAAGAACTGCTCCATTTAAACCCAAGTAATTATTCAGTAATTCAAAAATGTTTTATATTTTCTATATAATGCCCAGTATATTTGCTTTGAAGCACACTGACACTGATGTTCATCTGACCTGCTGTGCTCGGACTAAAAGACTCTAGATTATGCCATCAGTACCCGGTAATGCACCAAGTGAATCTCTATTTTCCCTTTAATTCACACTAAATAACATACAAAGGTCTTTCTGTGAAACTTCTGTTTTTAGGAAATTGTACAGACCTGTAAAATAAATTGAAAGACAAGCTGCAGTATTTGATTTTTTGGCCACTTGGGGTCAGCAGAGACCAGATGTAAACAACAGTAATATACTGTATAATCACCACACAAAGGTGACATAGTGAATTTGTTTGCAAACAAGTTCTTATTTACACATCAAGCAGTTACGGCGCAACATTACATTTGAAGTCGTGTTTCTGGCCACCTGATGAATGTAAGTCCAATATTCACCCTCTCTTTGGTCTGTTTTTGTTCTCCACCAACCCCTGTGGGAAATATCTGCCTATATTTAGCTGCTAAATGCTCCACTATGTTCACCAGCTAGCCGCTAACTT
The DNA here is from genome assembly GCA_036023855.1 of Gadopsis marmoratus. NCBI lineage: Eukaryota > Metazoa > Chordata > Actinopteri > Centrarchiformes > Percichthyidae > Gadopsis > Gadopsis marmoratus. The sequence goes on along the minus strand of JAVQJF010065296.1, from coordinate 14,913 downwards.
TGTTTTTCGCTGAAAACAGCTGCCTGATGCTGATGAGAGCAGTGAGAGTGAACAAAACCGGAACATTGTGGACCATAAAAACCAATTTACAATGGGACATCAGAAAGCTCTGTCGAGCTGAGAGGAACAGCAGAGTCGGGTGACGATTCTCTGTGGGTTTGTTAGGACCACCTTTCACAGTACACGCTGACATTTAAACCATTGCTAATATCAAAATATTGCTCATAGCAGCGTCATTTAAAGGATCTGAATTCTTCTTTGACCACTGCTGTCTAGTTCACCACCATCCTTCAAGTAAAATGTAATCCATGCATACCGAATGACATTTTCACACAGTGAAGTAGTCCACCTCGGCTGCTCTAAAACACTGAACCATGAGGCACCACACCACACTCTACTGTACCTGCTCCCCTGTTTTCATTATGAACTGTATATGCCTGCATGCTTCACTGACACTCTGTCCTGGCTGAGCGCCAGCCTGCTGGAACTGTCGTCAGACCATATGAGATCATCCACCACAGTGTTGACCGCTGGCTGACAAACACCGCAGCGTGTGGGCAGGTGGACTTCTTTAGATGATGCCCAACTACTGCTAAAATATTGATGGCGGGTAGGGGCATCAGCAGGGTAAATATTTTTAGCTGCTTACTCGTCATCTCCATTTCCCTTCCTTTTTTTTCCTCTCTTGTCATCCCCCTTGATGCCACACTAATGCATCTCTTCTGTTCCATTGAGCACATTGGCATGGCAGATTTCCCTCGCCTCAGTGGTGCACTGAACCAAACCTTAATTCTACAAGTTCGCTGCACACCACAGCCGGAAAAACAGGATGAGAGAGGAAGTGAATAAGCATAGTCCGGACAGGAGGTTTAATTAAAAGCCGGTTAGATGATTAATCGTGTATCGCCAGTCAATTAACGTAAATGATGCTGCTTTTGCTCCATCCTGTGTGCACTCACTGACCTCCAGGTGGGGTTATAGCACAAAGGGGCTACTGACTGCTCTTCCATCAAACGCAGAACACATTAGCATTTACAAACAAGCGCCTTCATTAACATTACAATTACACACCGCATGAGCACATAATTGCGCTGGAGAGATATGCACTGCCTTAGAGAGATTGGTCTTTGAAACTCAGCCTCACCTTCATTTTACAAACCAAAATGGAATTTATAATGGGAAAGGAGAGAGAAAAAAATATGTTGTCACGTGGGCTGCAGAGAACGTGAAAGAAGGTCAGAGATCAGACAGGAATGTTTACAGTGTTCTGTATTCACTATCCTTTTGTTGTAATCAGTCACTCCGTCCTTCAGTTTAAGAGCAAACGCCTTTCAAAACTCATCCTTTTCATGCCCTTTCTAATAAATTACACATTACACACACACACACACACACCTTTATGTCTGTGATTTGCAAAGTGCCGTTCTCCATCAAGGTCAGTCGAGGTTTATTTCCCTGAAGTCTCTCTCCATCCTTCTCCCATGAAATCTTGACTGAGGGCCCTCCGATTACACGACAGTGCAGCTGCGCCATCGCACCCCGAGATACAGTCTGATTGGCTGGCCCTTGCCGAATAATCGGCGGGACACGACCCGAAGGACCTACCATTTTGCGGGGAGAGGAGGCAGAATATTATGTTAGAGGTGTCATCTCTCTTCTGATTAGCTACACGGTGGAGGAAAAACCTATTTGGAAGGCGTACAAAAGGCCTATAGAAAATACGATTGTAACGTTGCCAGCTATTTGAGTGCAAAGGGCGAAAATACTTTTGATGCTTAGTAGGCAGAAAACAATAGGCTGCATGAGAGGGAAAAAAAAATCTGGTACTTACAAGCTGCCTGAGGAAGAACATTAAGCCTGAGATTCATCGCTCTTCCAGCATGGGGCCTCTAACTGTGTTCTTTCTTGGTCTTTATGAGCCGTATTGTTATGCACCTACTTAGTAATTAATATGTTTTCTCCTCATTAGCTGATAGTGCAGAACAAAGAATAAACCTCCCCCAGGTTGAAACGTGACTATGTGGACTGAAGTCTCACCTCCCTCCACCTCCAGCAGCGCCTTGGTGAGCACACTTCCTGCTACACTGATGGCCTGGCAGACGTAGAAGCCAGAGTCCTCGGGGTGCACGTCGGTGATGGTCAGCTCTCCGCTCATAGACACAGAGTAACGGCCAGACTGTGATGGTGGCTGGCCGGGGAACAACAACAACTAAAAACACAAACAGACAACAGATAATACACATAAGTCTACTGTTTTTCAGCGAATCAATTCATCATTTAGTCTATAAAAAGTAAAACGTGTTTAGGGCTACAACTAACGATTATATTCATTACCGATTAATCTATATATTTACTGTCATTATTTTATGTCTATAAAATAAGAAAACAGTAAAACAAATATCCAACATAATGTTTTCCTGAGATAATGAGATATAGCAGCCTAGGCTATATAAGGCTTACATTATTGCAGGAGCCATTGCATTCTGTATAGCAATGTCAGATGAACAAGAGCATATTGATCATCGCATCACATTTCTCTTCAATCAAGGCCTGACACAGGCTGAACTTGCTTTATGCCTTGCTGTTAAAGATAATATACACATTATTGTGCATCAGCTAAAACGACGTTTAGCAAGGCTGTATGTAGCAAGTCATCCATCAGTCAGCAAGGTATGTTAAATGTGATGGAAATCTGGAGACACAATGGCCTAGGCATATTACATTTAATTTACTAAGCATTTTTTTCTCGTGATCGCACATTAATCATGTCGTTATCTAACAAAGTAACATTTGTTATTTTCGAGATAATGAGATAAATAACTATGTTCTGATCTAATGATCTCGAGAAAACAAATAAAATGATCATGTCATCGTGGGAAACGGGAGGAAGTGAAATGTTTGTATCCAAGGCCGTTTTAGGGCTTCTGTAGTTTCAGTTCTTCACAATTAAGATGCTTTTATAACCATCTCATGAAGTCTACAGCCATGCTAGCAGCTCTGTAAGGCTGTAAAAAGCTAAATTAAATGCTAACATTAACATTGTAACTTGCTCACAGTGTCCATGCTAATGTGGATTTTTAATTAATGATTTTTTTATTAGGAACCACCATCATCATCTTGAAACTATAACTGTCCTCACAAAGTTTTGTGCCGATTCATCCATTAGCTGTTAAGATACTTCAGACCAAAGTGTTACGCTGACATGGCCACCATTATGGCTAAATCAAAAGGTCTGAACTGGAAAAGAAGGTTTGTTTTGGTGTTTTTTTGGGGGGATGATGCCCACTAACAGACGTTTTATAGCAGTCCCATTCTGTTTTTCTGTGAGATACATGTGAACAAGGGGGAAGGGATTCACGTCAATCAATTCAGCCATCCAATTCATTCCTCTAAGAGGCTTAGACTTCAGTAGACGGACCAAGGTTATAAGGCTACAGATAATCCCCCAAATACAGCAAAAAGCTCTACAAACAGCAAAGCCAAGCCTCAACCATCCTGCAGACTGAAGCTTATTCACAAAATCGGTAGCCAAACTTCGTGTTTGCTCTCCGACTACCTTCCAAAAACATCTAAAGCTGCTCCTCCAAGTCAGTGATCCCAGCTGCTGCTGAGCAACAGGGTATTTATAGTTGGGTACAATGTGGAAGGAGGACAGTGTTTGTCTGCAGGTTTGCCCCGAAGAAGCAGTTTCCACACCTGGTGTACTTCCTGCCACCTCTCCCTCCTTCTTTTCCACTTCTTCAGCCCCCCCCCCCCCTCATCACTACTCTCTTACACTGCGGTCGCAAGCAGGAGAAACATATCTCGCCAACGCAATACCGCAATGCCTTCCAACACTTTGTCTCTACTCATATCTCTGAGCCAAATGCAAATGTGGTGCACTCTCTTGTTCGCGTCTCGCTTCGAAAAATGTGTCTTGAAGAGTGTGGGCAACCCAAAAAGAAAAAAAAGAAACCAAGTGTCATAAAAAGTATGATTAAATCAGAGAAAACCTGTTCATGTTGCGGTGAGTCTTTCTCGCCTTTAGAACAAACAAGGTGTAAAACCTTGTTTGTTGGTGTATGTTAAACAATACAGGATGAGTAAGGTTTTGAAAAAATCCCCAAATCACACATAAATAACAACCTGTGGTTTGTCTGAGAGCAAATTTATTCATATGTACTCATCCAGTAATTTGCACAAAGGAATTCGCTGTGCTGGATGTCTCTGTTGCTGCAATACTCAGCATTAGAGGATCTCTTGTTCCCTGCTCCAGCTTCTTACCTGGCTGCCCTCTTTCTGCCAGAAGATTGCAGGTGGAGGGTTTCCTGTGGTGCCACATTGGAAGGCGATGCTCCTCCCCTGGGTGGCAATCTGGTCTCTGGGCTTCGTGGCAATCTGAGGTGGTACTGGAAGAGGAGAAGGAGTGTGGCCGCCCATTAAAAGCCTTACTTCTGCATGAAAAAGTGTCAAACTCCTGCTTTTTGAATTCTGCACTTCCACTGTGTCATCTTCCCCTGATTTTCAAACCAGTGGCAGAAGAAGAATTATTTTCCTTTATTTCGGTAAAAGTATCAGTACAACAATGTAAAAATACTCATTACAAGTAAGTAAAAGCATAGAATTATTGTCAGCAAAAGGTAGTTAAAGTGTCAAAGGTAAAAGTACTCGTTCCAAAAAAAAAAAGTCCACATGTCATCTATGCTTAATGCTGAGACGCTGTGTAAGCAGAATTTTCATGTAGCTGGTCGAGGTGGAGCTGGTTTGAACTACTTTATATACAGTCAGGTAGTTTAGTCCAGTGGTTGCCAACCTAAGGGACGGGGCCCATCCAAAGGGTCACAAGATAAATCTGAGGCATCATGAGATGATTAATGAGTTTGAAAGAAAGAAAAAAACAAAGTCCTGCTATGCAAATTTATAATCATTTTAGGACTTTTCCATAATCTTTGTGTTGTTTTTGTGAAATATTAGATATTTAACTTTTTTACCCCTTTAGTCCTCAAACAGTTACTTAAATTAGAGAAGTTTGGGCGGCTGTGGCTGAGGGGGTAGTGCGGTTGTCCATTAACCCCAGGGTTGGTGGTTTGATCCCAGCTTCCGCATGTCAAAGTGTCCCTGGGCAAGACACTGAACCCCGAGTTGCCCCCGGTGGAGGCCAGCATGGCAACTGTGTCCCCATCGGTGTATGGATGTGGTGTGAGTGTCCCCTAAATGTCTGTTTGTCTGACAAATGTTAGCTGGGATTGGCTCCAGCCCCCCCCCTGCGACCCTTCGGGATAAGCAGTATGGATAATGAATGAATGAATAGTTTTGTGTGTATTCTAGCAACTCCAGCAACTGAATATTCGGCAGAATAGGATGATGATAGGAGCCAAAAACATCTACATTTACAAAAAAAAAAAATCTTCACCGGTGAGACATTTACCCATAAAAGGAAATGGACATTAGAAATGTCAGGATAGAGTTTGAACAGATTACAACCTCCAAATATATTTAAAATAAAGTCTCCGTTGCACTATAACGCGCGACTGCATAAATATTTCAGGCAGCAAAAATTTGTTCAGATTCTAAATCAGAAAGATCAAACATGTATGAGTTTGCTAGTGTAAAATGCTTTCCATGGTATGAAATAGATCAAGAGGCACCTCCAGCTGATATGTAAATGTAGGTGTGTAATAGAAGCTACAGTGTGCCCCCTTTGTCCCAATATGATACAATACAAAGAATGAATGTTTGAAAAAATATCTGTAATGTTTAAGTAAGATGCTGTAGAATCATGTTTTGGTCATTAGGGGGCAGAAGAAATCAACAACAAGCATTAACGCTGACCGACTCTTATCAACTCTTTCAACTTCATTCCTTAGGTAGACGCCAACTTTGTCTGTAACTTGGTGCTGGGCAGGTATGGGACAGGGCTGGAAACAGCTGCCTGCTGCAGCTGAAAATGACACCGATAAGAGCAGTGTGACAGAACTGAAACAATGAGCTGAAAGAAGCTAAAACGCTCTGTACAGTCAATGACAATCCTTTGTGAGTTTGTCACTATGGCTGACTCCTTTCACATTACAGAAAGGTTATTTGATCCATTGCTGATATAAAAGTATTGATAACAGCAGCTTTCATATAGCTTGTAGTCATTTTCACTTTTACTATACAACAGATTGATGAGTGCAGTTTCAACACACCACAGCTGCTTCAGTGAATCATCTTGCATCTAAAGATGTAAGTAAGCATGAGCCAATAAAAATGTTTTAAAGTATTTCATGTGATATATACATTTGAACAATAGTCACATTGTAGTGACACTGTAATCTCACACACACACACACACACACACACACCTGTTGGCATAGGCACAGATGTTGTCGACCAGAGGGCAGTTCTTCAGCATGGCCTCCACCTTTCCCAGGGACACGTACTCTCCTGCTTGCAGCTTCACCAAGTCTTTCTTACGATCTGGAAACACAACAGAGACCGCTGCCTGTAATAACACGCGTTTCCATGTGCACATCTATAAGTGTGGGTATCTTTGTATTTCTTAGAAGTAGAAGGGAAGAAGCTGGGGGAGGGAACTGTGTATATCTGACCAGTGTCGTCGAGATAACAAGAGGCACTTTTGGGGTTCTGGTTGATGAAGTAAACAAGACTGGAGTAATACTAGGAAGTGAGGTAAAATCTGATTTGTTAAAACGTTTCCTGCCAGACTGATGGATGAAAGTGAGGCAGAGGGGTTGCACAATGTTGGCCATTTGTGCTTTTGATGTAGAAGCGTCCGAACCAGGACAGATTACCCAAGTGTTAATGTGAAACCATGTATAGTACCACCTATATATCCTCTACACTTAGACCAACTTCTCCATTTAACCATCATCCCTCCATCCACCTGTCCTCACCAGTTATCTTGAGGCACCCATCTTCATGAAATTCACCGATGTCTCCTGTGCAGAACCACCGCTGGCCGTTCTCTTCTACAAAGAAATCTTCCAGGTTTTTCCCCTCGTTCTTGTAGTATCCCATGGTTACGTTGGGTCCCCCAATCAGAATCTCTCCCCTTGGATGGGGCTTGTCAGTGCTACGGTAACCACCTGAAAGCAGGGTTTGAATTCAGTGGACTTCAAAGGAAAACTGCTACACAACTAACCTTCAGTTGTCCCGATGCTGCCACATAATCATTTTCTGGAGATAAAAACCTGACAGCATGTTTACTTTCAATTCTATTTCTGCTCTGCAAGCCAAGCAAGCAATAAACTCGACTTGATAAGCATCAAGATTTAACAGAGCGTAATAAAAATGAGTTATGATCCCTTATGTAAAAAGATGGAAGTTTTAGGAAAAGAAGCACGCTTTCCTTACAAGGTTATGGACCCGCTACAGGAATCTCTCCATGAGTAATGGTGGATGGATGGATAAACTCAGAAAAGGGTTCATGTGTGCATGAGATGACACGAGTCAAAGAAAAGGAAAAAAGGACTGATGTATGTCCCTGTGAGTCCACGTTACATTGTGCATCATTTCACCATGGTGCGTGTGTGTGTGTAGAGCTCCTCTCTCAGCCTCACTCACCCTCCACCCAGTCTTTGAGCTTGATCTCACAGCAAACCAGCGGCCCCCCCACTCTCCCAGTGCTGTAATCCCACACTGGAACAAACGACACACACACGATCAGGAAGCACACTAGCATCAAGGCATGACATTCATTACCGTAGCAATACGACCTCGGTTGTTCCTTCGCCATGACAACCCCATCCCAAAAGAATGTCCCCAAAACAGTGTTTTCCTGGCTCAAATGACTGCAGCAGAGAGTGCCGGGCAGCGGGCCGCTCTGTTGGTTTAGTCTGCTTGGGAAAGGCTGGGAGTGTTTCTTTTATTTGATAAATGTGTTGGCAATGAAAACCAAGAGATACGCTACAAAGTTCAAAAACAGATCATCACCACCGCAGATATGAGTGGCGTTCTTTTACGAAGATCATTAAGAAATGATTTCCCTGTTTATCAACTTTTCCAGTTGATTAATTTGGAGCAAATTACTATTTTAAAAAGCACTTACTGTCGATATATTGCTGTACCTTCACAATGAGCTATTGCAGAAAAACACGACTAGGAGTGTACAGCCACGCTAGCAGCTCTGTGACATGGGCAGAGCAGTGCTAGAGCTAAATTCTATCAGCTCTAATCATCTAATCGGCTCACAATGGTAACGCTAATATGCTGATGTTTCATCATGGTCACCATCTCATTAGTGTGTTAGCATGCTAAAATTTGCCAATTAGCACTGAACTTAAAGTACAGCTGAGGCTGATGGGAATGTCAGTAGTTTTGAAGGTATTCAGTGGACAAATAAACATTTTCACCTGATGGTGGCGCTAGAGGAACGTTAAGGGATCCCCACAGCTGTTACAGTTCATCCTGAGGGGGGCATGGATGTTTGTACCAAATTTCATGACTATCCATCCAATGGTTGTCACACATTTCACTAAAAACCACAAATGTCATCTCGTTACTGCTTACGCTCGCTAATGGTTCCCGCACCACAGGTCTCTGTCAGGCCATATCCCTGACCCACCGGGCAGCAGAAACACACATTCATGAAGCGCTGCGTGGCGGCGGAGAGCGGCGCTCCACCTGATAACAAGACTCGCAACCGACCTCCCAGCAGGGAGCGGACTTTCCTGAACACCAGCCTGGATGGAGAATGGGAGAGTTGGCAGGTTTGTGAACCTGAGAATAACATGCTCTCCCGATTGAAGAAACTCTTATCAAAATGCCACTGCAACAACTCATCTACACACGCGTCACATAGAGGTGTGCTGTATCCTTTGGCGAGCTGCTCCAGTTTGTAGTTGTATGCCAGAATGAAGAGTGTTCGCTGGACACAGTTCATCTCCTCCACCTTGGTCATCACATTCTTATAGATGCGATCCATGATCTCCTGGAACCAGGAACAGCGTGAGATAAAGATAAAGCCAGAAAAGTGATGAGATTGAGTGAAATTAAATGAATAAACAACAGAAAACTGTAAAAAACAAAACAAAAAGAACACAAAGATAAATGCAGAGGAAGACAAAATAAAGGAGATAAAGTAAATGTTGGTCACTAAGTCCTACTTCTGTTTTTATCTGTCTGGATAAAAGATACAAGTTTGAGAGATATGAGGTGCAGCACAGTTGCATTGCCATTACAGCTCCTAATATGGAGCCCAGAAAAAAAACACAAAGTACTGGATTTGAAGTACAGAGGCACAGACATTTGGGATATCTTCTTTATTTGGGGCTTGTTTTCTGTCAGCACATTTTTCTTTTTAATGGGGAAAAAAGGCTTAAGGATACTGAATTTAGGGCTGTAGTCCCAGTTCTGGACATACTATAACTCAGTCTCAATGCACAATATGGAGTTTGTTCTTTTCACAAAATTCCAAATTTGCCTATGATCAAAATAACTACATATTAAACTTATGAGGGCCAGAGCTCATAAAAAAATCTGAACTCGTAAAGAACAGAACAACTTTCTCTAAGTATAACAAGTCCAGAGCAATAAACTAGTACAATATGGAACACATTTGTTCTTATGTTTGGTTGCATAACAGCAAGGCTCCCCAATGGATATCTCACAACAAGTGACCTACAAAACCAGAGGAAACCCGAAGGAATCCACAATAGTGATTCTCTGGGTAAGTGAAATGAAAAGGAGAAGAGAACTGCAGTAAACCTCTTCCCCCGGTAGAAGTGAGTGAAACCTGCGCAAGAAACGTTGCGCTCTTTTGTTAGATGTGGTACAGGGCAAAGTAAATAATTTAGTTTTACTGCTGTGTGGGAAAAAGTTGGCAAAAATGATAAACGCTGTAAAAGAAAAAGTGGCTGTTTAATTGGAAAAAGGAGTGAAATAGAGTTGGTCTAGACTTACTCTATATTATCAAGTTCTATGAGATAACTGTTATGATATAGCGCTATATAAATAAAATTGAATTGAAACTGCATATAGAATTGCAGACAGAAAAACAGTACAGTACACATTTCTTAAAGCTGCATTAATCAATGTTTGGCCACTAGGGGGCAGAAAAAAAGGAGTTTGACATACAGCGACCATATACTGTATCACTAGCTTATTGCAAAAATGTAAGCAAACTATTGCCTACTTAAGCATCATGCAGACACAGAGCAACACTAGCTTTCATCCAAGTCCAATATCTTCTTTTATCTCTGTTCTGGTTTTGCAGCTAGATGCATGAAAAATTTCATCAGCCTCTCAGTAACTTTTCTGGGACTTCTAGAAAGGCAGAATACATTGGGTTTATCGGATAAAATTGGGTGAACTGGTGATAGGACAAGGACTGTGTTGGGAACAGGAATATCAAAAGGAATTGCTGTTATTTTGTATCGTTGCTACACTTTGGCATTTTTGGAATCTTTGGCAACACTGTTGTATGCCTAACTTGACTTGTTATGTTGAGTTCCCTTCTCTCAAAAGGACTGTAGCGGCGAGAACTGAAACTCAAGGATCAAAACGTCTTCATCGTCCAAATCAGCAGCGTGTCCCCCAAAGCTGGACTCATAGTTAAATAGGGTAAAGGGCACAAACAAAAAAAAAAAACCCAATAAAAGCCAGCTGGTCCCTGTGTGTGTGTGAAGCTAAAGCAGTGAGAGAGGAAGTCGAAATAGGATTCATGCAGCAGCCCGTTGTCATATCACAGCAAACCATTTGTATGTGTGTGTGAGAATGTGTGTCAGTGTGTGCGTCGTGGGGATAACCACATGGGGCTTTCTCACGTTCTGTTTACAGCTGTGAATGGTTCCAGACACTGGGGCCCTCTGCCCTTTACACTATGACCACTGGGAGATGCGGGATGGGCTGAGCTCATGGTGTGAGAGAAAACAGCGACATGGGTAGATTGTCTCGAACTATCTGGCGTACAGTCTAGCCAACATGAGCAATGGAAGTATAATCTCTTATTACCAGATGGTTTAGTCATTTCGAATGAATTCATGGCAAGGTTCAAGTTAGGCATTACAGAATGGGTGGCCTCTTTGGATCGAAGGTAGAACCTGCATCATCACAGCAGAGTCAATGTTTCAAGAGTTATAAAAGCCTTGACTTGGGTTAATAGAACTTTATTGGCAAACAAACACACAGAGGACAGTGGCAATGATTGTAACTCTAAACTTTATACGCCTCCATTATGCACGTTCAGTGACGGGCAGTTAGCCACACCCACCACACACTCAAATATACTTCAAAGACAAGCAGGACTAGCCAACCTCAACTATGCCATTTTAGCTCCTAGGTCTCTAACATTGTTTAGTGATGAAGAGCAGCACTGGCCAATGGTAGGCGGCAGAGAGTATTTACGTCACGACTCCAGCAGATCCTGGCCTGCTGGACTCTGTCACTGCTACTCCACAGCTGGACTATGAACAAAGAGAGTGGAATCTGACCTGATGCCAGACAAGGCCAAACAGAATTGTTTGAAACACAGAAGGAAGAGTGACTCCATGAGAGATACTGTAAAGGTTAAGGCTTCTCAAACATTATGCTCTATAATGCTGAGTGGACTGTATGGACGTACCGGGACAGCTGCCATCAGAGTTGGCTGCAGGACGCTGGTGTCTCCCTTGCTTCCCTTCTTGATCTTGGTTGACTTTGGGTGGGGAAAAAGAAGCATTACATACACAATCAAAGCTTCTCATTTGAAGCAGGACTTGAAATCTCACCAAGAAGACCTCAGACTACACCAGTTGATCCATTTGATTAATTTAACAAAATAAACCAAGCTTCTCATCGTCTCAAATTAGAATGAGGATTTATAACTGTCTTAACGCAACTGTCTAAGCACAAGTTATTGTTTGAGTCAACTTTCTGTACTTTACAGGTACCAACATGCACATAAGTCTAGGTAGAATTTGCTAAAAGAGGTCATCTGGCCAAAAAAAAATAAAAAAACTCAGTGCATTCCCTTATTGGATTGCATTGGAATAGATTAACTTTATGATAAAATGCTTTCAGTCTTACTGTACCTGGTCAGCTAGAGTCTGAGGTGAGGAATAGCCGATCCTACAGCCGTGAGAAACACATACGAGCTCTGCGCTGAGCTCCAGTACGTGGGCGAGAGGCAGGTACCCAATGTAGGTGTCCTCCTCACTGTAAACACAAAGAAACTCTTATTAACAGCTCTGAAAGCAATCAGTACCATCCCATTGAAGCATGAACTCTAGTTAAGATGAACAAATGTAATTTATACATGTAATCAATCTGCTGTATAATCTGTTTTAATACAAACTGCCACGATCTCTTCAGTCATAAATCATCACAGTAATCATTAGAAGATAAATGCTGTGCCTCAGAAAGATTTTCTGTACAAAATAGGGGGCTTTTTCTTTGCTTGGACTGAAAAATAATCTACTGGCCACATATTTATCTGAACACAAGTACTTCTGGATTCCCAGGAATCACATTTCAATGGATGTGTATGCAACTCAGGCCGTACACGAGGAGGAGGTTTACACAGGCATATTATTTAATACACAGGGGAAATCCATCATTTTCATAAAAAGTCTGATTGAGATCGTAACATCCGTAACCCCTCTGACCTCCATCCTTCTCACCCTAACTCACACACTCCCAGTTCTTTTTCTCCGCTTATACAGAACTCCCTCCCTTCTGCATTTCCTCTCACCCCCGCATTGTTCACCAGAGAGAAGGGTCGGTTTTGGCTTCAATGTAAACACTTATTCTGTATGATTGTACTAGCTGGCCGACTCATACTTGTGCACGTGCACAGTTGACACGGAAGCCTCAACCAATAAGTTAGACCGAAAGAGCATTTGTTATTTTTCCTTAAACACAGTGCTATCACACAACCTTACTGATGATAACATTTTAGCCGGCGACAGCAGAGATTAGTCAAAGAGGAGAGTTGGAAACAGCAGATCAGACACTGTGCTGATATATAGCAATTTAAACTGCTTGTCTCTTCTTCAGATACACTGAGCTGAAGAGTGGTGCATACAACACCCTGCTCTCTTTGGGGAAGCAGGCAATATTGTATAATTCTTCACACAATAATTGCCATGTGAAAAGTACAAAGATATACACGTTTTGCTCTGAACGGTTTCACAGAAACATCCATACCAGTCAAATGACTTGAAATGATTTAGGTTAAGGGAATAGTTCAACATTTTGGGACACACGCTTATTCGCTGTATTGCCAGGAGTTAGATGAGAAGATTGACACCACTCTCTGGTCTGTACACCGCTAAATATGAAGCTACAGCCAGCAGCCAGTTAGCTTAGCTTAGCATAAAGACTGGAAATGGAGGGGGGGGGGAAGCTAGCTTGGCTCTGTCCAAAGGCAACAAAATCCACCTACCAGACCCCTGAAGCTTACCAATTCATACGGTATTTCTCGTTTGTGTCCAAACCACAAGTTGTGATTTTACGCAGGGTTATGTCTTTTTTTGCCAGGGGTAGTGATTTCTTTGAGTCTTCGTTGGTTGTCTGACAACCTCACAGTGAAGACAAGAAATCAGGAACTATTTGATCAAAGTCAAATAAGTAAACTATATTACAAATCTGACGAGGTACTGTTAATGTATACAGTCTGACTATATAAGTAAATGCCCCTCATAAATATATTACATTTACAAGTGTGTAACATGGTTTTTAAATGAGTTTGTGTTGCCTACCACAGGTTGGGTATCCGCTCGGCCATGCCCGTGATGCCAGCGATGATGTTGCTATGGGAGATCATGACGCCCTTTGGTATGCCCGTGGATCCGCTGGTGTACATGATGACGGCAATGTCTGAAGGCAGCGGCTGTTTACACTCACGTGCTGCTGTAATGTGAACGGAGAAAACACGCACACACATGCACAAACACACACGTGGAGCTGATGATGACAGGACTGCATTACACTAATGGCTTGTAACATGACACTGATTTATGTATATTGTATTTATATAAGCTGCTAAAAGAATTAAAGTAACAATTTGAAAACATCAGATCTCAATGGGAAAAGAATCATGCTGCATATCTATACTGATATGGACTGGGTAATGTGTTAGGAACGAGAGGATGCCATATCGTTTGATGGAAATGAAAATTATCAACCTACAGAGGGGCTGAATTCAAAGACACCCCGAAAATCAAAGTGAAAAAATTACATGGTAGGCTAGTCCATTTTGCTGAAATGTCATTGCAGCAACTCAAAATGGTACTCAGTAGTTTGTATGGACCCCACATGGTTATATGAGACGACGGATGGTGTCCTGGGGTATCTCCTCCCAGATCTGGACCAGGGCATCACTGAGCTCCTGGACAGTCTGAGGACATAATGTCCTCAGACTGTCCAGGAGGTCAGTGGTCTATTGGATCTAGGTCAGGCGAGCGTGGGGGCCAGTCAATGGTATCAATTCCTTCATCCTCCAGGAACTGCCTGCATACTCTCGCCACATGAGGCCGGGCATTGTCGTGCACCAGGAGGACCAACTGCACCAGCGTAGGGTCTGACAATGGTTCTAAGGATTTCATCCCGATACCTAATGGCAGTCAGGGTGCTGTTGTCTAGTGCGTCTGTGCGTCCCCAGACCATCACTGACCCACCACCAAACCGGTCATGCTGAACGATGTTACAGGCAGCATAACGTTCTCTGTGGTTTCTCCAGACCCTTTCACATCTGCCACATTTGCTCAGTGTGAACCTGCTCTCATCTGTGAAAAGCACAGGGTGCCAGTGGCGGACCTGCCAATTCTGGTGTTCTATGGCAAATGCCAGTCGAGCTCCACGGTGCCGGGCAGTGAGCACAGGGCCCACCAGAGGACGTCGGGCCCTCAGGCCACCCTCATGAAGTCTGTTTCTGATTGTTTTGTCAGAGACATTCACACCAGTGGCCTGCTGGAGGTCATTTTGTAGGGCTCTGGCAGTGCTCATCCTGTTCCT
>JAVQJF010065293.1:0-12201 GCA_036023855.1 Gadopsis marmoratus | reverse complement strand
ACTTAAATATAATTTTGAGGTATTTGTACTTTAATTGAGTATTTCCATTTCATGCTACCTTCATCACCCTAATAGGGTACCATGTCTATCATACTGATAACTACCTTTCAAATACTATTACTACATTTTATTGTAATGTAGTGCACTTAAATAATTAAACAAAACACTGAGGGAGATGCTCTGAAAGTAGGCTTTGCAACGATCCTCAATTTGTATTGAATGAGTTAATATGTGTCAAGGAATCACTCTTTGGACCATTACACCAGCATGGACATGCTTTGACAAAACGCAGGATGAATCATGTACCGATGCAGAATTTGGTGGCCATGAATACCAGTACAGTACGCTGCCTTTGCTCCTGCTCAGAGGTTCGATAAGTTGAGAGATGTCCGCTTCCCCACCAAGCTGTTCTTTGCATTCTCCTCTGACATATCTCGGCGACAAGTCATTTTTTCTGCTGACTGCGTTTTTTTTTTTGTTGTTGTTTCAAATGCCATCCTCCACAATCTCTAGACAGCATAGTGTTTGAAAATCCCAGGACAGCAGCTGTTTGTGCAATACTGGAACCCCCTTGTCAGGGCACCAACAATCAAATCACATTAAAAGCCAGTTAGGTTACGTATCATGTTCATGCTAATGTTTGTATAAAAAGTAACTGAATTTCTGTTTGCATGCTTTTTATATAGACGTACGTGCCATGATTTTCTGTTTGCTGCCTGGTTCTGTTAACAAGTATGTAGCTCCCAAAATGGTGTGTCTACACTGTATACGCAGCCTAAAATGATCCCCTCCCTGATTCAGAAACATACAGCAACACATGAGCCTGTCCAAATGTGATTTAGTGAAAAGTAATAGCCCTAATGTGCACCCACAAATATAGAAACATGTAGGCACACACATTGAGAGACAAACCAGCACATACATTCTTCCATCCCTTTCTCCATTTCCCCCATTCCTTCTACCTCAGGGAATCTGATCACCTCCTGATGTGAAGCTTAGAAACAGTAATGCAATAGACAGTCAACTTATATTTCCCCAGCGAGAGAGCCACAGCTAAAACTTCATATTCTTCAGCGACCACAGCTGAGGGAGGAGATAGCTGCAGGACATCAAGAGGAAAATAGATAGATAGATAGATAGATAGATAGATAGATAGATAGATAGATACCTCACAATTTCAGGTCGAATTCACTAGCAAATGCTAGAGTAGGATGGTTCATTTTTATAAGTGAAACAAAGCCAAAGAGTAGGGTTGAGGGCTCTAAAATATCAATCCCATAGACCTCTCCCACTCACTGACTGCCGGGCTAACCTGACGGGCTGAACTGGCTAATGACACCTAATCATATCAGTGGGAGGAAACTCTAACCACCGAGCTTGCCCTGAAATGGTGCATGCCATTAGTCTGGCGCGGTGGAAAAGTGAAAAATAAAAAGTGAAAGAGGGCGAGAGAGAGCAATAAGGACAGAGAGAGATGGAGAGAGAGACAGGAAGAAACTCTAGCTGAGGCATTTGTGAATAGATGAAACAAGCAGTGTCTGTCTGCTTGGCTCTGTTTACACGCACACAGTCAAGCAAACATGGACACACAGATGTGACGCAGCCCACACCATCCGGTGAATGATCATAATTCAGCGTGGCATCTGTAGCCAGTGCAATGCCTTCTGTGGGACACTTGGAGGCCATTACACTCACGGCGAAAGAGTGAGCGAATGAACGAGTGAATATGTGTTCCTGTGTATGTTTTCATTATTTCTGAAACAGTGTGTATTCATTTAATTGGTTGTCGCTGTATTTAAACCTTGGAAAAACTAAATTGGTATCGACAACATTTTCCCAAGTCATAATTAAACAGAAATCCAATTTTGAAACCATGAATCAATTCCTAATACAACCCATATAAAAAGATCTAAAAGGGAGTTTTTTTTCTTGCCACTGTCTCCTAGCGCTTGCTCATGATGGGAGTTGTTGAGACTAAATAAAGAAAGTAAATAAAGAGCCAGTCTAGACCTGCTCTATATGATAAAGTGCATTGAGATAGCTTTGTTATGGCGCTATATAAATAAAACTGAATTGAATTGAGCTGAATTGAATTTCTGCAAAGAAATGACCTAAATTGCCCCTAAAACAGCCCAAGAGCTGCCTATAAACCATGAAAAATAAATAAGACCAATCAAACACAATAACTTGACTGAGACTAAGATTCTAAAATAACCCAACACATCAGCAGCCAGAACACATTTTACCATTTTCAATCTAGTTGGAGAAGGTTTCAGGCAGAGGGGAGCAGTATAGTTAAAAATCCCATTTACTTTTGTTCAATGTGGACTTTGGGAGCAAAGAGCACAGCTGTTAACATGTGTTTGTTGGATAAAACGATGATTAATCAGTCAGTCAGTCAAAAAGAAATTAACCAACTTTTAAGTCCATCAGTGACAGCTCCTGTAAGTGTGAGGAGTTGCCTCTTATTCTGTTTCATCATTGAGGAATCAAGTCGATGAGACTCTCATCAGTCTCTTCCCTATACATACCGGTGCCCTGCTTTTGTCCATTGTCGGTGTGTCCTGGTTTTTGTGTTGTTGGTTTTGGATGATTTCCCTATGCTGGACCTGCCAGTTGCCTGTCTGTACTGGTGTGTAAGCTTTCTACACAACTCCCCCTTAATAGGACACAAAAAAGCAATTTGAAGACATTACCTTGGCTCTAGGAAATTGTGATGGACATTTCCTGCTAGAGAAACAATTATTCAAAATATTATTAATAATTGGCTTTGACTCGCAAAGTACAGTACAGAGAGTCTGTAGCCAAGGTCCAGCTGCTTTATGTGCTGGACACATTTCACACACTCTTCCTTGGAATGACCACCATGACAAAGAGAGAATTAAACTGATTCACAGTGATGGGTGGGTGGGGGGGAGACGGAGAAACTAAAAGAAAGAAAACGGGGGGTGCGCACATGAAAGCGTGCATGTGTGAGGTTCAACAAAGCCTGATGGTGAGAAGGAGAAGAGAGAAATGCCATCCGAGCCAGAAGCGTGGGTAGGCAAGGCGTCACATAATACTTGAGGAAATGCATCGGCAACAAAGAGGAACCAGGTGTAATACACTCATGAATAAATATGCTGAGGGCTGGAATCGATCATTAGTGCTGTCTGGGGGAGGTAAAAATAAATAAATAAATAAAACAGAGCAAGGATGAATAGAAGCCCTGCAACTTGATGAGTGGTATCGATGCATAGAAACATCCTTCTCTAGTCTGAGATGACACTTTGCTAGTTTTCGCCCGTGCCGTCTAATTGCTGCTTTTTCTTGCTCTATTCAAGCGTTGTTTTTTTTTTAATCCCAAAAAATATGATTAACTATCTTCTCTTTACAATATGAATTGTAATTAGATTCTGCTTGCGTATTGCTTTGGGATATCACTTCTATTCAATTCTCAGCGTTAGATTTGTCAGCTCACAAAATTATGATGACGCAACTCACAAAAAGCCAAACGCGAGCCCCTGCTGTAGGATGTATCAGAGTGCGCGCCACATATACTTTGGTTCCTGCTGTACCAAAACTGAGCTGGACATAAATGCTCCTGGGCTTTCGCCTCATGGAGTTTGATGTAAGGCCAGGGAACAAAAGGTTGTCTTCCCTGCCTCTGCTGAGGAGTGGAGCGGCACAGTTCTTAATTGGCACTCTGATCAGAGAGGGATCTGGGCTGAGGGACCCGCAGCTCCCAGCAACACCGCCATCCTGGGAACGCCAGCGTGTTGCTCCTGTCTGTCTTGATTAACGACCTCCCCCTTTGACCCCTCCCATGAGCCCTGACAAGTACCTCGCTGGAGCAGGCGCAAGCACAAATCCAAAGTGCATACACTCACAAAGGCACGTGCGCGCGCACAGAATCGCGTGCTTGCATGTTGGAGCACACATACGTGCAGTCGTGCAGCTGGGTTTAATGAGAGATTTTCTGACGAAGGCGCAGGGCAGCTCCTTGAATCAAAGGGGCTGGCAACTTTGTTTGCCATCGCTGACGGCGCAAACACATGCGCACTCTCGCTTTACGTTCATCATCCTGCTATGGCCACTCAAATTAAATATAGATGACCCGAAGTGCACTTGTTGTTGTGCATTTGTGGGAAAGTGAAACAAGCGCTGCACTGCATATTCCACATGCAGCCCTATTTTGTTGTTGGTCAGCAACCATTCTGCGGGCTGTTATTTAATCTCAGGCTCCAGTAATAAATCTGATTCCTTCACGCTGATGCTCTCTGCTTGTAGTTGCTTGGGCGCCAGTGAGCACGAGGCGAACTGCCAATCAGGAAGTCAGAGAGCTCTCTTTAAAACAATCAAGGGTCCCACGTGACCCACTGCAGGCGTCCACTTCGCAGTCTACATGGGCTCCACAAAGTCCCCAGGGAATCTTTAAGTTTTATTTTACCTCATCCTTGCCTTAAATGGCACCACCCATTTACTGTGTAATGCATACTGTACCATCTGTATTTTTATTCCGGTGTGTGCAAGCGTCTATTTTCCGTATGTGCGTGTAAATCTATATGACCTATATGTTTCCATGCTGCGTGTGTGACTGTGACACACCCACACATAAGACAGTATCCTAATTCTTGTGATCCTGCTCTCTTGCAAGCCAGCATATGTCTTCCGTTGCATAAATACGAGCAACGATTGCAGTTTTAGGAGAGACAAGAAAGGCGATTGCATTGCTAGGGTGGCAACTAATGCTACGTGGTTTAAACAGGTCAAAGGCATGGAAGGATGCAAACTGTGTTCTCAGCAACAAACCCCTACCAAGATGTGGATTTCTTCCTTCTTTGCTTGATGTTAAAGAAACACACACAAGATGCCACTTGCTTGCTACAAACATACAAACAATACAAACGCTTATGCTTTGACAATAAGAAGTAGGGACACAACTGTACAGACAGTATAGGGGAGCATTCAGATAACGTGGTCTTGAGAGACTAGCATGCCACACACCTATTAAACACACAGCCTCCATCAGGGTGAAGGCGAAGAGCCTTCATCTATAACAGCGTATGCCAGCTCCTCCACCTCCTTCCTTCCATGCCCTCATTGCTAATTATCCAGAAGATGGATTACATCATGGGATCTAATAGAGAGAGGCGCCATTACACCCCCAAACACACACACACACTCACACACACACACACACACACACACACATTACTCCCTAGCCCTGACAAAATCACTCAGCTGATCTGCCCATTTAGTTCCACATTCTTATTAACAAAACAGGGAGGAGTCAGTCATTATCATCACTCAAAAATATGAACAATATTAGTCAGGCCTTCAAACTGTGAGGATAGATAGCATGTCATGATAAAGAATCATCATAATACACATAATTGCATAACCTTTAAAAAATGTACTCTATAAAATTATAGAGTATTATACAGTATATGGTGTACATATATAAGTGCTTTAAAAAGGACATATGCATTATGATTTCACACAGGTAGAACATGACCTTGCAGAAGCTGTTCTGAGTTTTTATCAGTGTAGCTCTCTACAGCATATCGGGCAAATGTACAGGTCTGATTCAGTGCAGAAAAAAAAAATAAAATATACGTTAAAGCGTACCTACAGGTTTCTGTGCAGAGTGCAAGTTAAATCATACAAGCAGATTAAAATGTGTCGTGATGTTGCTAGGTACTATTGTTGGCATTGCTCCTGCCCTTGCTACTAATAATGCTCTTCACACTAATCTGGTGATTTGAACATCACCGGAAAACTGCTGGAAAGCTGGAGTAGGCTTGAAAGAAAAGAGAAGAAGAAAAAAAACACTTACTATGCAAAAAAAAAAAAAGGACCTAGGTGCAAAGGGATCCAAGAAGTTGTCTGTGAATGTTGGCAACTCTTAAAAACCTTTTTTTATTTTTTTAACCAAATCCTCAAATCCTGTTGCCGTGGCAACCAAGAAAGGGGGGGGGGGGGATCAACATACAAAGACTCATTTTAACCATGACGTTGGAAAAGTTCCTACTGTTAGACAGAAGACTCTGTCTTTCTCTTATATGCTTTGATGCCCCAAGGCCAAAATGACGTGCATGACGAGTTGGTATACGGACTTGTTTATCACTTCTGAGGCAAGGCAGATTGTATAATGTATCGTGTTTGCTCTGTGTGGTTGGTAATTCACGCTGTAACTAGCTCTCCGAAATAATCCTCTTGGAGCAAGGCAGTCAAAGCCGAGCTGTTCGCTAGGAGTCTGCTCCATTGAAGATACAGCCTTTATGGGCGAGAGCTCACTGCGATCAACTCACCGCCACTTCACCGCATCTAGCATCCTTTCACTCATCTATTATCTCTTGAGTTTCTCTCTGTCTTTGTATCCCTAATTTTATTACTCTCTCCTCTTTGCTCCCCTTCACTGCCTCTCTGTCCTCCCTAGCCCTCTAATCCCCTCCTCCCTCTCCTCCCAGATGAGGTGGTCTGGCCCTGGCCTGGCTATTCCATTCCCTTCTAATCTCTGTGCCTCCCCCTCCCCTGACGCCTGATTTGCACACTTCATGAACTGGAACGTCTCGATGGCTGGTGTTCCCCTCAGCATTCGCCTATTGCGCCATCCCCAAGCTGTCGCGCCACCTTGAACACATCATCAGCCCCCGATGACCGTGAAGACGGGCGGCGTATGCACGTGTGCGCACACCCCCGTGCACGAAATAATAACGACGCGCTTACCTCGCCGCTCACACACATCCCCGCACACTTTCTGCCTCACAAAAGAGTGATCACAGGCTTGCTGTCTAGGCTGCTACAAGTTCTCTCTTGCTTGTTTGTACATGCGTGTACGTCCTGTCAGGGGACTGGAGGGAAGTTTGAAGCTTGATGATGATCATCAGAACAGTCTGAGATGTCTACCGTTGTGTTGGGGAGGAAACTAAGCTGCCAATGCCTGTGTAAAAACTATCTTTGGATGAAGATGGACATTTATTCCCACAACTAAGGAGTGCTGAGAAATGTACCGCACGCCAAAGCTTCACATCAAATTCTTCGTTCTTAAGGGCAAACTAACAGCAGAAGGACTTGATTGACTTAAAGTTTTATATAGGATCACATACTGTGGTCCGCTAAATGTATACCTCCCCAGAATTATCCTCAGTGTGCAACCCAACCAGTGACCTCTGGTGCTAATTCGCCAGCAACTCGTTCACCAAGGACAACACTCCCCAGCGGGCTTAGTGCAGGACGCCTGCTTGCGTTTTTGTCACAGTGGGGAGGTCTGAGTCATTGTTCACTTGGCCTAAGCCTGTTTTGGCCGGGGAGAGTTGAGGTGATAGGATGCACTGGAGAATGCTGCCTGGCTCATGATCCAAAGGCTGGCCTAATTTGTAATTACCTTCTGCAGTGTTCTGGAAGACTGCAGTTTGCGCTTGTCCAGGATGTGGATTATCTAGTGTACTGAAATGGCAGGGTCGTTGACACGCGCGCGCACAAGCATGTCCACGCACACAAACACACACTCCCTTAGCGAGACACTGATGAGTTTCCACGGCCTAACACTTGATTGACTGAGGCAGCCATGTTCTTAATTCAATTTTCCTGTCATGGTATTGTTAAATCTTTAATCAAACCTCTGTGTGCTACCTGCATTCCCTACACTGGATTACATTTAATTGTATAAATTGAATTTGGGGCTAAGAATGAGTGAAAAGTAAACTTGGATCTAGGCAAGGTTACCAACTCGGCTGTTCTGCTGGAGCCTTTGAAGTACAGAATTCGGTCCGTAATCCACTGGATGCTCTCTTTTTATTCTTTCTTTCTTTCTTTTTCATTAAAAGAAGATGAGTAAAGTTGTATAGAATGAATTGAATCAAAATGTTCTGCAGACTGTCTATTCAATCCATACGGCTATTAAGCTGAATAGCCCAGCAAAACCAATTTTTGAGTCATAAGACACTCTACCCTGTTATGTGTGTGCGCGTAGGGGGAACTGTTATGGGGGAATGAGGCTAGGGATTAAACATGGATAAAGCAGCAGCTCTGTTAAGTTGAATATGAGAGGGGGAAAAGAGGAGCACTTGATTGATCTTATCCGCAGCAGTCTACCTTTTGATTTGACAAAATAAATCGCTGCACTTGACCAAAGTGACAGTGAGCTATGTTTCTTTTACGCTGATGTGTTTTACATCAAAGGACGACGGCGAAAAACAACCCTTCGGCAGCGGGTGGAGTGGAGATTTGGCCGGTGTATGTTAAAAGAAACACAGTGGCGAGAAAGGTCAAATTTAGATCGCTGTACTTTGGCGTAGCTACGACTAAGTGTGAAAGGGATTAGGATCCTTCCAACAAATTGTGTACAGTTTCAGATGACCAACTGCCTTGCAGGTGGGTAGAAAGAGGAAGGCACTGACTTTGCAGCCTCCGGTGGCCTTGCACTCAGCACAGATATTGCCAGAGAGAACAAAATAACTGGGGAGGCAAAGAGCAATACTTCCTGGCGGGGTTGTCTTCACACATTAGAAGGTGCATGCTGCTTTTTTTGGCCCTGACCCACATAGTGGCAGTGCCACGTCTGACCCACCAACAATAGGCGCGTACACTGGATGTGACTGTGTCGGGGTGAGAGTGGGATGAAAGGGGACGAACCACCAGGGAATGCAGAAACCTAGTGCGTTTCACTGGAGGGAAGGACTCTGCCAACCGGCTCCTCGCTCCCACTGAGAGGGCTTTGTGACACAAACTAGTAGCCTTATCAGCTGTGCCACAGTGGGAGAGCTGGAGAAAGCAAGAAAGGCCCGGATAGAGGAAAGGCGTGATTGAAGCAGAGAAAAAGAAAGGACGGTAACTTGTTCAAGCACTGTACAGAGGTGATTGACTTCAGCTTATGATTTTTAGACTAGTGTTCGAGTATCAGTTCACAGGGGCAACAACTGAAGCACTGAAGTAATTCTGTGTCCCATCTGGTGTCAAGACAAGCTTTTTTTAATGAGTAAAACCTGACTGAGCGTGGTGTTGAAAGCTTTGATTAAGGGTGCTCCATGACTGGAATCCGTTGCCACTGATATTCCCAATAAGATCACATTGGAGCAAGTGTGACTGGTGGTCTGTTAGTGATGTTTGGGGACACAAACCAAATCTCTAGGTCAGTAGC
This sequence comes from Gadopsis marmoratus, assembly GCA_036023855.1. Lineage (NCBI taxonomy): Eukaryota > Metazoa > Chordata > Actinopteri > Centrarchiformes > Percichthyidae > Gadopsis > Gadopsis marmoratus. Next base: position 3,077 of record JAVQJF010065293.1, on the reverse strand, counting down.
GTGCAGAACTGGGAGTAACTGGGAGTACCGGGGAATGCGTTAGCCGCTGCACCAGTTAGGGTGAGTTGGCGCCTCTTTGATTCACAGCTTCATTAAACTGAACACTCTTCTGTGTGGAGCAACTTGAAACTGAGCCCTGGCTACCACTTGAGACATGTTGTGGGACTGATGTGCAGAGTGAAAAATGTGCAGAGTGGCCCTCGTGCTGAACTCAGTGGCACTGGGGCCAAGATTACTTTGCGTTTATCAAAAGGAAACAAACGCATCAGAAATGGCATATCTTTCTGCAATGCATGGAGCTAATAAACATTTAAATTCGTTACACATTTTCTTTATTCACATGTTAATTAGACCGGGCCGGTCATTCAGTCATTCCTGTGAACAAGACATAATTAATACAAATGTTTGGATCCCTCAACAACTGCTAATAATACCACTCAAGGGCATAATTCAATTGGATGGCATAATTGGCAGTCAGAGAACACAGGCACTGGGGAGCGGGCTCCCTGCGGTCCATACTGGAATGATGGTGTGACAGAGCTGGCAGTGTTGGCCTTTCGCTGAAGCCATTTGCCAAAATCCTGTCACAGCTATATGTATCCCCTGATGTCACTACACAGAGTTAAGTATGCCATATTTAAAAAAGATGAAATATGCCCAAAAGCTACCATTTTTGCGGGACTAGCAAACTTTGTGTGTTTTTTTTTTTTTAAAGTAATGCATGTACACTGCTAAAAACAAAATCAGGAGACAACCGGTGTAAGGAAATAATTTTTTCCCCTCATCTAGACCCTCTGCTTGGCATTCACAATGGCTCATTTTGCCGGAGCTAGACATGCAATTATACAATGTAATCTTTTTCAGACTGCACAGCCATTGCATTAGGATTAATTCGCAGTAGACAATGCAGGGGTGCGCTCCCATTCAACAACAGTGAAATGTTGTCAGCTTCTGCAGTATCCAATCTGTTGGCATCCCCTCCTAACCTCACAATTATTTTAAGGTCGCTCGAGCTTCTCAAGAGCACAGGGGTGACTTTGGACACCGGGAGGTTACAATGAGAGGTAATTGCCAAAATCCATGGCGGAATAGCATGATCTCTCTCTGACACCGATGGGAGGGAAAAGACAAAGAGCCTTATGAATATTTAAATTGTAATTTTCTTCATTTTCTTCAATTGACCCTGTTATTTATTTATTTTTTTTCTGGCACGGAGAGGAAACACTGGGTAGACAAGGGTGAAAACTAAAGCATGTGGCTCAAGGCAGACACCAGATCAAACAGCGGAGGAAGCAGGGATTTTCAATGTGTAAACAGGATTAGGCCTTGATGCACCAGGTGAACGCTGACAAATTAAATAAAAATGCCCTCTTTTTGTTTTAGCTCCTTGCGTCAGCATTCATTCAGAGGCCATAGGTCTGTCACAGATACTGGGTTTTAAATGCTATCTAAATCTTGGTGATCAATGGAAAATGATAACATATCTAACTATATCTTGTGTTTGGTTTTCATTTTGTGGAGTCATACCAATGCGTAACTCGACTGGCGATGAAATGATTGTGCTGGAGCCCATACACAACAGTGGTTTGAGAGTCCTTGTATTTTTTTGGGTACAGAGGCTAATATAATGCAGATGACTCGTGAATTAATTATTAATTCTGCTCATGCTAAGCGTGTGTTCGTACCATTGTGATATATATTTTAAATCCACGTGAAGCTTCCTGATGATTAAAGCCATTTAACAAAGGAGCTAATTCAAGATTCAGGGCTCCATTCACTTTTTCTTTAAAGACATTGGAGTTTAGCACGCCAGGTCTTTTGTTAACTTGTGCAATTACTAATCATATTATCTCCATTAGGTGCCAATTATATCACATGCACAAGAGTATAGGGACACAGCTGCAAGGAGATGAACTCAAACATGCTGAAAGTTGCGAATGTACACGAAAGTAAAGAGTCCATGGGGAACGACAGATGATGCGTACAAATATAGTTTGAGGTCAAGAGTCCTGCAAAACCTTAAAACATCTTTCTTAACATAAGATACGGTAAGATATTTATTAGTCCCTCAGTGGGGAAATTGCAGATTTCTGCAAATTCTTCTTCTATTTCTCAAAACAGGATCACCAATGCAGTCTTCAAATAATCTGAAAAAGACAACCCAAACCAGTCGAGCACAATAGCTTGTATGTAATTGGAGTAGTGCCAATGGTGGTTGATTGCGGAAGAAATTAAATGCACTTTGACCAATAGTTGATAGAACACATCAGGCCAGACTCTGTCTACAGTCACAGCTCGCAGAGATTTGGCAAGTTCCCTGCTGATTCTGACGGTCAAGCTGCCAGACAGTTCCTTCGCCTTGGTACGCGGCGGCTGCTTGACCTAACATGAGTCACAAACAGGCGCAGCATGGCCTGGTGTGGCGAAAAATACAAGCTCTTTGTCTCAATGTCATGGCTGCCTTGCTCAGTTACTAACCCGAGGCGATACCGCATGCTACCACAGAGTAATGACAAGACTCAAGCCATTCTAATATGCTTTACCTCTGGCTCCGCACAGCTCGGGTTATTTAGATTGGAGAACAGGCTCATTTGCAAATGTGTTCCTTGCGCGCTGCAGAGAGGGCTTTGCCCCGGGCAGCGTTTACTGATCGGCAGCCCGAGCAGAATAGATAAGGCGTGGGTTCATTCACAAAATCCAAACTCACTCAGGGGAGAGTCCTTCTACCGCTGTGTTATAAGCATATTGGCATGGCCTTGCAACCCATGTTCATTTCCTTGTGCATTCTGCTAAATTCTCTCCCTCTCCCCCCCCCATTGCATTTCGCTGCGTGAGCCATGAATATGAACCAACAGTAACGGGCTTCATATGAGCGTCTTATAACTGAAACATAGGTTGGAGAAATAAGCTTTATTTGGCTTGTATTAACTCCCACCCCCCGTTGCTGGGATAGCATGGTATCGTTATCCACCGTAAGACAATTATTTGCCTTCCACAGATGTTTTGTGGGAGCGCATTGCCAAAGATCCTCCCAGGCGTTGAGGCCTCCCTGTGCCCTTAACCCCGTGCAGTCTCGC